>JACXGM010009714.1:0-10786 GCA_016801145.1 Umbra pygmaea | reverse complement strand
CGTATGCATATACTGAAAAACACTGAGAACGTAAGACATAATCACAAGAGACATAACAGAAAACAAAAGGGAACCTAGACAGCCTCACAGGGCTGGACGTGACAAATATTGTATGTATGGTAGGATACAATCAAACTTGCTGGCTGTCATGTGGGACAGTCGTGCAGAACAAGTAACATTTGTAGCTGTTACTAGTAACATTTGTACAAGTAACATTTGTAGGGGTGAGTGAATTTTCCTTCAAGGTTTTGATCATTCTACCAGAACTGTTATTTACGTCAGTGTTTTTCAACCCTCTCCTCTACCAGTCATTCCATGTATTTGATCTATTTCGGGGCTAGCACACCTGATTCAACTCATCTGCTAATTATCAGGAGTGGAACATCTGGGGCCTATACTACGAAGCAATTTCAACATGCCCTGGATTTCTTTTCATTACCTGGCTTCACTGAACCTAACAATTGCGATCTAGATAAGAGATGTCAATACGGTGGTTATCAATTCGTTAAATCAACCTAAGATTTCCCAATCTATTGACAAGCATAAAAGGAGCGGTGTGTGCACCATCGGACCAATCGCAGACACTAACAAGTCTATAAGAGCGGAATATTTCACTCAACTAGAAAATTATAATTTTAGAGAACTTCTGGAAAAATTGACTTCTCCCATTGACTTCTGGAAAAATCTGTATATAAAGAGTTTTAGACCATGCCTTAGGCTTACCAGTTACAATGTGACTCATACACATAGAAAATATCCTTTAGAGTGAAAACATTTTCCGAAAATCCCAAAAAAGTAAAAGGTTCAAGACTGTGTACATATTTTCTTTTCTGAGCCATGACATCATGGAGTTCCACCAATCAGAGGCATCACTGTGGGATTGTGGGAATGTTTGGGATTGTGGGTATGTTTAGGATTGTGGGTAATGAGGTACTTATCCAAGACATTGCGAATAAAAAATATTTATCTCAAAACAAGGTTGGTGCCCAATGACATTTTGGAGTCTAAATGAGCATATACAATCACTTAGTCATGTCGTAGCTGGTTTTAAGTATACAATCAACGGTTATGATTTTATGGCTTATACTCCAATTGTCAATGGAAAAATTGATTGATTAGTAGGCGATGCATTTGTTCGGGGTAATTGGTTATCTCAACTATAACCTGCTACAGAGCAGGTTAGGTTTGCAGCATAAGTTACCATGGCAATATAACCATAATGCTATGGCTGATTGTGTGTGTGTGTCTGTGTGTGTTTAGGAATTATTAGGAACACCATACTAATGCTGTGTTTGACCCTCTTTAGCCTTTAGAACTGTCTTAATTCTACATGGCATTGATTCAACAAGGTGCTGAAAGTGTTCTTTAGAAATGTTGGCCCATATTGATAGGAAAGCATCTTGCAGTTGATGGAGATTTGTGGGATGCACATCCAGGGCACGAAGCTCCCGTTCCACCACATCCGAAAGATGCTCTATTGGGTTGAGATCTGGTGACTGTGGGGAACATTTAAATACAGTAAACTCATTGTCATGTTCAAGAAACCAATTTGAAATGATTCAAGTTTTGTGACATGGTGCATTATCCTGCTGGAAGTAGCCATCAGAGGATGGGTACATGGTGGCCATAAAGGGATGGACATGGTCAGAAACAATGCTCAGGTAGGCCGTGGCATTTAAACGATGCCAAATTGGCACTAAGGGGCCTTAAGTGTGCCAAGAAAACATCATGGCTTCACAAATGCTTTGCTGCATACCTCGGTTGTAACGAGTGGTTATTACATTTAAACTTGCTCTTCTATCAGCTTGAAGCAGTCGGCCCATTCTCCCTCTGACCATTAGCATCAACAAGGGATTTTTGCCCACAGGACTGCCGCATACTGGATGTTTTTCCCTTTTCACACCATTCTTTGTAAACCCTAGAAATGGTTGTGCGTGAAAACCCCAGTAACTGAGCAGATTGTGAAATACTCAGACTGGCCCATCTGGCACCAATAACCATGCCACGCTCAAAATTGCTTAGATCACCTTTCTTTCCAATTCTGACATTTAAGTTTGGAGTTCAGGAGATTGTCTTGACCAGGACCACACCCCTAAATGCATTGAAGCAACTGCCATTTGATTCGTTGAGTAGATAATTGCATTAATGAGAAATTGAATGGATGTTCCTAATAATCCTTTAGGTGAGTGTATGTTGGGTGAGTATGTGCATATCATAATCCCTGAGAGAACACTCTTTAGGGATCTTCTTTAACCATTCTGAACTTAATTGCATCATATGTAGTCTCTCCCCTTTAGTTGTGCTTGCCAAAGGCCACAGCAGGATGGAAAAGTCTTATAAATGCATGAATCTGCATTTGTTTGAGTTGCACAGTGTCAAGTTTTTCTTTGGCCCAAAACAACAGAGCCTGGCTGTTTGTCAAATGGAGATGCTGACACTACATGGCTTTGGGACAGAAACTCTTCAGAAGTAGGGAATTATTTGAAGGATAGATAGTTTAACCATAATATTGCTTATTATTTAGGGCATTCTAAATGTGTGACCTTTTAGCTACAACGGTGAAAATAAAGTATGTGGTTGAACTTTGCCAACCAACCCTATTGTTCTTCTGTGCAGTGGATTTCGAACCTCTCCTGGGAACCATAGCTGATCCATGTATTAGATGTGTTGCTGATCTAATAAACATAAATAAACTTAAAAATGACCAAGTTAGTAAAATGACTTAATTCTGTTGAGCTAATTCAAGGCCACATCAAAATTGTTAGATTGCTGGAAATGTTCGAAAACCACTGTTTTAAATAAACTGGCCTATTGCAGACCGTGAATTCATGTTGGGAATCAACACACTACACTGCCAGGGCCCACAATTATATTGCACACAACCCAACAATTCACCTTGTCATGCTGGTTCAATTGCAATACAACCACCCAATAAAATCATCAATAATTTAATTAATGTTGTCACTCACATCCTTACAGGAAGCACACAAGGGGATATTGTATAATATCAGTGCATCAGTTATCCCATCCATTTTGTAGTGGAAATGTAGGAAGTGACACAAAAGTAGCGATTATTGGCAAATAATCCATTCATATCATAAAACATTCCCAGTGTTATATTCAAGTAAGGAAACATTTCCTTCTAAATCATCCAACAATGACATCTTTGGAATAACCTTTCTCAAGATAGCCAGTTTGAGTCACTGTGAATATTAGGTATCAGGTTTACTCAAGTCAGGTTTACCAAAGTATTATTTTGCGTTGGCTCAAATTGAGCAATTAACCTTTTTACCTGGCTTCTGTTTGATGTGAAAGGTAAGAAGGAATGGTGAGAGATATTTATTCCATTTCCGCCTGGTCCGCCAAAACAAGCGAGTGAATCATGCCGTGTGTAAACAAAGCTTCTGCTCCCCAAGCCCCTGCCAATCAAGCCTTATAAAATATTAACCCAACGTGATTGCCCTTTTCAAAATATCTCACCTAGAATTCCCTAATTGTTCCTTTCCTTTATCTCAGCAGAGCAGCATGTAAATAAATTAACAAAATAGCTTTTATCAGCCCTGCATAACCTTTTAACTGAGGGATAATCCGGGGTTTATTTTTCATTTCTCCACCCGGTGATAGCAGAGCACGGCACATTGATTGGTTTGCTGAGGTGCTGACCACTACCACGATGGAAACAAGGTCCTATTGATAGAACAAAAGTAACCCTCCTTACCTTTCTGACTTAACAATCAAACTGGACAAACGGGGAACATTTTACATAGAAAATGCAGATTGGATTGGAGTGTATATACAGTTGTATCCAAAAGTTTAGGCACCCCTGACAATTTTCATGATTTTAATTTATAAATAATTGGGTGTTTGAATCAAAAATTTCATTTTGATCTACCAAATAACTGAAGGAAGATGTACAGGAGAGTGATGCGGAAGAAGCCTTTTCTGCACACATGCCACAAACTGAGTCACTTGCTTTGCATGTCTCTTAATGCCAACTCTGTATTAACACTAGAACCGCCAAACGCCAACGGCATCTGGCGTTTGAGTTTGTAATAAAAAAAATCAGTAATTTTGAAAGCTACACCCTCCTCCTTCCTTGACTTATTCCTAAAAATGTGTATTTTGCATTATTCTGTTGTCCAATTTAAAAAATCTCAAACAGAAAGCTTTTTATACAGTAGATGATTTCCATGTTTTTTTACCCCTAATTCCTACTAAAACCACCAAAATCAGACACCTCCTAACATTGGTACCCAGGCAAATATCTGGTACCCAGGCGCTAAGCACCTCTCACTGAATAAATGCTGTCAACAGCTGAATGGCCAATAACCCCAGACAAAAGAGTTTTAGCCCTGGCTGAGAATTAACTAAATAATGTGTATCATGTCATAAAATATTTTCATCTTTAGTCTTTGCAATATAATGGAATAGTTAAAGTGACTGGCTATCATGTGTTTTAGAATTGTTGCCGATAATTTTACAACTATGACACTCTGCTTCTCATAATTCAACATTTAGCATAGGCTATATTCATGTTGTACAAAAATAAGTAATTCAATAATATTTATATTATAATTTTTTTTGTTTTCTATACTACCATAACCCCAAAGTTTAAAAATCACAATTGGACAAATGTTGCCGTGTTTACTCATGTTATTGAGTAATGAAATAACATTTGAGATCGATTTTACAAATTAATATTAAATCTGCGTGAGAATTGCTGCGTCTGCTTTGCATTACATAAAGCCACAATCAAACAAAATCTAGAAAAAACATTAGTTTTGTTGGGGGGTTTCTTCCACGATCAGTTTGTACAACACAGCATCAAGTCTATTTATCTTGTCAGCGCAAAGCAAATCTGGGGCAAGCAGAAAGGAAAAACATTTTCATATTACTACATTATACTTACTATATTACTGTACATACAGCTAACATATTTGTGTAAAAGGGTGTGTGTGAGGGGGTGGAGGAGGGGCCATGATTAATCAACAACTCTGTGTGTGTGAGGGGGTGAAATTGTTTTGTTTTCAGTTTAATGAAGAATAATAGTGTTTCCGAATTTTCACTTATAATGAAATATGAAGATGCAGAATGAAACATGAGCAAGAAGTAATATAACCAATCTACTTCTTTTCATAGTAATGATAAAATCACATTATAAACAGATTTACTCTCTGTAGCCTATTATTTCATAGCATTGATGATGTTTCAACACGTTGGCAAAGAGGTTAGACAAAGTATTTCCAAAAGTTTTAGCTGTGAGTGTTCCTTCAAACCATTAGCCAGCTTTATTTTCACATTAGCCTAATATAGCCTTCTACGATTAGTTCGTAAAACACCGCGGACAGAGGGGGTGAGGGGGTGGAGGAGGGGCCATGAATATAGGCCACGACAATTAGCCTACACTCAAAGCACAAAAAGACAATGCTTGGAAACTGACATTTGCTGCAGTCTCAGACACTTCAAAAAGTTATTTGAAAAACTGCATTGCTTGTTACAAAACAGGACACAACATAACTATTGATGAGCAACTGTTCTCAACAAAAGCTTGGTGCTGTTTTATTCAGTACCTGGAAAACAAACTGGATAAGTTCAGGATCAAATTCTGGTTGGCTGCTGATGTGGACACAAATTACATGCTCAATGGTTATCCATACTTGGGGAAAGGTGAAACCAGGCTATCATTTATTAAAATAAGGTTTTACATAATTCCATTTTAATATATCCGGAAAACAAACGAGAAAAACATGAATAATACTGAATGAAAATGAATGAAATATTTTAGTTCCCAGTTCTTCCTCTCGCGGCAGTACAGACTATACTTCTAATAGTTGAAATCTTTTTTTACATTATACAACAGAACAAAACATGTTTTACACAATGCCTATAATTCTTTAATCTCTATTTAGCAAACACAAAGTCAACCAACTGTGTGAGGGGAAATTATTTAGTTTTCACTGTAATTTATCCAGGAAACCGGATAGACTTGACAAGGAAAAAATACATGTCTTCAATCAAGTCTCGCTTTTTACAACAGCTGTACATATTTTCATAGATATATTTACAAAGAAGAGGGTTTGAATGGAGATAAACCGGTCTTTACTGCGTGCGGTTATGCAATGCAAAGCTTGCTTGAAACCAAAAAATGTCACGCTTTAAGTCTATTTATCTCGTCAGCGCAGAGCATTTCGGAGGCAAGCAGATCATTCAATAAATATAGAAAAAAACACACTGCCCCAGCTGAAATGTTCGCTATTGTATTTGAATATAAAAATATTAGAAATACTATATATATATAAAATGGGTGCACCATAGAACCATAATGCAGATCCCAAAACATATTTGCTCTGAATATGTTAGTTGAAAATATTTTTTACACATTCAAATTCTATAGAGCCTATAAAATTATGGAAATACAACAGCATAAATATGAGATGTTATAATTCTGGCTATTTGTTTCCGAATAACATCAACAATGGAACACATTTTTTTATGAATAAAACAGCGAAACAGCCCCATTTTTAGTTAGTTGAAAATCGTTTTTATCTTCTACATAAACAAAATAAAACAGAAAGGAAAGTATAACTGGTTTAATACTGAATGAAGTAAATGTGATGGATTTTCATTGTATAGACTTAAGAATTGTAATTCTATATAAAGGCAAAAAAATAAACAGTAGGCTACTACAGCATGTATATTTTTTTGTATTCTACTGTTATGTAAAACCTTCAAAAACCACAAAAATATCCATGTAATTAATCTGTTTTGAGACAATTTTACTTTGGCCTATAAAAACAACATGGGGTGATGCTCTTGATCGCTGGATACAGTTACAGTATGACTTGGCTGGAGGCTGTGGAGGATAGATCGGTCTTTAATGAGGATGATTAATATGCTAATGACACTGATGGGTGTCAGCAGTTGGCAGTTATAGGTAGTTTGGAAGGCCTGGCGGTTCTAGTGTTAATGGCCATGGTTTTGGAATGGGATGTCCAACAAGCTTAAGGGTGTGATGGTCAGATGTCCAGATACATATACTATTGGCCATATGTGACCTGACACAGACATCTAGGCGTATGGAGAGAATGTGTACTTTTCAGGAAATGTAAAAAACCACAAACTATTCATTTCGGTAAAAATATTTTTTCAAGTAATTAATTCATCAACATGTACACTTTCATTTTTAGTAAAAAAACGAACTGTTTATATTCTGTAGATATGTGAAATAAGTTAAATAAAAATAGCTTGTTATAAAAAAAGAAATAGAAGTCCCCGCCCATAAAACTTCCTGATTGGTTGCTTTCTCGTGTTGATTTGTTTATTCACTTGTGCAGTGACCAGCTGGGCATTCAAAACACAACAGCATGGAGAACTGCAGATAACTTGTGATTGCCCTCAACCATATCACTGGCCTTAAATTACAGAGTGCTGGAAACACAAATGAGTATGAAAAGGTGGTTTTGGATTACTTTTTACAGGATGACAAAACCATTCTGGCACTATCTGATTCAGAATCAGAGGAAGAGGAACACTATGATTTGGATAAAGTGATACAGGGTTGCCAACTTTCACTCATCTGTAGTGACTCTCACGCTTTCAGCATAAAACCAATAAGTGTTTCCATTCTATTTGTTTTTGTTGTTGCATAAATCAGGGTTAATACTAAGTAAACAAGGACTGACATTTCTAAAATTAGGGTTAGGGTTACCAAAAGTGTTCTCCGGCCGCGCGCACACTGATATTTTACAGTCTCACGCCATCCAAAGTCCCAAAGTTGGCAACCCTGCGTGATATAGGTAAGTTTTGTCTTATTCATGTCGTTTCAGCCTGTGTTATGTTTTAAAGTACGTTAATGATTTTTAGAATGTTAAGGATTTATTTAAATTATCTTTCAGTTGCCTTTTACTTGTGTTAGTTGATATAGCTGGTCAAGTAGCCCAGACAAAGGCCTACATGTATCAGTTAACTGATAGAAACATTAGCCTAGCTAACTAGCTACGGTTTGAAACATACAGTTTGAAGTACTAAACTAACACTTGTAATTTAGAACATATTATAATCTACCCATTTGAGCTATCTTTAAGTTGACTTCTACATGTTTTTTATTGTTGCAAATGTTAGTTGATTATGCTGGTATGCCCCAAAAATGCATATCAGAAAACTGATAGAAACATTAGCCTAGCTAACTAGCTATGGTTTGAAACAAACATTTCAAGTAGCTAACATTCCTGAGGTGTTGTTTAGGTAATTAATGTCTAAACAATAGGCATAGTTGTTTGAATACTCAGTCAGACTGTGATACATGTGTGGCTCATGTCAAGTCGGATGAGCCAAGTCTTGGTTAATACAAAATATTGTTGTGTTTGTTTTTCAGAATCATTAGGCCGCGCCTGACTTTTTCACCATTCCAATGGTCTCATGCCTCTAATAAAAAAGAGAGCCGCTCAATCAAGCCGAAGTTACAATTGAAACATAATGTAGTAGTATTCACTGGACGTCACCCAGGACAGGAAAACTTTGCTTGAAAGCTGTTGCCATCGCACCTAGACAAAAGCATAAATCCGGCATCTCTACAAGGAAGCCATGATGACACTTGGTATGTAAAGCATTAGCTACATGTTATTTAATTTAGCTCATATGTGTTTGTGTATTCCAGGGCAACGTGCAGTTGGGCTGTCTTCATTCAGGAGGCTTTGGAGAACATTGGTGCCCCACATCTCAGAGGATCTAAGAGTTTTGTGACAGATGCCATGGACATCACTTGCCCTGCACCTACATCTGACACTGGACAGAAACAATCTGTAAGAATATAGACTCTCATTTCATCCCATTCCATCACTTGGGTGAGTTCCCATTAACATACATTTTCATAGTAAAGTGACTTCAGTTTCACTGGTCCCCCATGGGAATCGAACATTACAAGGTTTTGACCAAGAACACTTACTTCTGCTTGGAGGAACAATGTGTGATAATATTACCATTAAGCCTTATGTCTCAAATGTTTATTAATGTAACTGTTTTTTATATGATACAAATAAACAAATGTATCTACAATTACTGGTTTACTAGTGACATTTAAATTATATAATACATTTTCTATATGTTTATAGTGTACTAAAATTATATTGTTTTATGTATTACAGATTACTAATACATGAAATAAGTGGGTTAAATCTAACATAGAAGTATACTTATTACTATTGAAATAATACTTAAATATATTTTTTGGGGTTTCCAAAATAAAACACTTTAGATTTACTGGTTTTTGCTTGAAAGTCAGATTGAGTCAATCACCTTACTGCCTTTGTTTGACAGTTTCTTAACAGGTGCTGTCATTCCCTGACAAAGATGGGTGGGGCTAAGGCTTAGGAGGGTTTGAATGATCTTGAATGGGTGTGAACAAAGGGGACCTTTGTGGGGGTGAAATCTTTGGCAAAACTTTGAGGGGTGATTTCTCAGTTTTGCAATTCCAAGTGTGTCAACATTTGAAGCATCATAGCTTTCCAAATGTTCCTTCTATTTCAGTGTATGATATACCATTTGAAAGCTCTGAAACTGCAATTTCATAAAATGAAAAAAATTACTTTCTGACCGTAAGCCTAGATATCTGTGGTGCTTCACATATACAGTATAATAAGTTCTTAATGCTCGAGTTCATGTGTACAGCCCCTGGTGATACTTTGAGCAAAGTGTCATGTTGTGTTGAGCCTTCTTAGTGTATTAAAAATAGCAATTTTGATGCTATCATATTAGTGCCCCAATCATTCCCGTTCAAAAGGCGATTTGACCGAAACCAAAAATAGGGAAAATCTTAAAAGTGGCATTTCCATTGTAATTATGCTTTTAAACAAAAGTTTGACTAGGACACATTAAAAAAATACCTTAGGTTGCATTTCGGCGAGAAATACGAAATAAAAAAGAAATTTTGTATTGGTTCACAGGGATGCTCATTTCGGGTAATATTCCTGACCGACAACCGGAACTTGTTAACCGATTATTAACCGTTAACTGATAAGATTATGAGATTCAATTGGCTTTAAATAAAAAATGTAATTGACGAGTGTCTGTAACCCGTTAAATATACCAAAATTTTTCACGTATTTGTTTTAATGTCTAAACAGCATACAGAACAGATCAACAACAGCTGCCGGGTGCACCAGCTTTGCATATAAGTTCACTCGGGTGCAAAGTCCACACTAAACGATACGATGAAACTAGTTAGTTTCATACTAAAGCTGTGTCGATGTTTGGTTTCACCAAACTACACTGGCGTAAAGTCCACACCAACCAAAATATTGTTGCAGAAAATTTGTCGTAGACGTTTTCACTTTCTGTTTTCAATCAAAGGAAAGTAGCCTTGATGCAGTGTTTACTGAGTTGTCAAATTATAGAATGAAAACAGTCGGTGACAATCTGGAACAAGGTTGTTGCTTACAGAAGGCCTACTGCAAATAAGGGCTAAATTTCATTAACATAAAACAAAATGTTAATGCTTGCTATGCGTTATGTTACTAACTATACAATATCTGCCGAGCGCACCCATTTCATTGAAATTACCATTACGGTCCTTTCCGAAAATAAAGTGCATGTTGTCAATCACTGTGTGTGTTGTTTTTAAGGTAACATTATTTTGTCGGCTATAATGCATCAGGAGCATGATGAATTATAGCCGATAAAATAATATATGCTTCCCAATACGATAGCGTTATACGTTTCTGTACATGAAAAAATGAAAGCGCAAGTTAATATCACAGTCATCATAAATGTCCAAGGGTTGTCATTTTAA
>JACXGM010009713.1:0-27169 GCA_016801145.1 Umbra pygmaea | reverse complement strand
TGCACACATTTAACTTCTTTAGTTTTACTGGCAGATCGCAACCGCCTGAAAGGTGCATATACTGCCACCTACTGTACCGGAGTGAGAGGTCAGTCACATAGATGCACAGAACAAATTAACGAAATATCTTTTCGTTCGTGAAATCGGCTCAAATATGATTTCAAGTGCATTATGTTTTAACAAATGTCAATATCTTTAAATATTACTGTAATACAATAATGTTATTAAGAGTATTTTTGTGCTTAACAAATGTGGATTTAACAATCTATACTTATACAAAGCATGTAAATGTGATTTTGCCTAAAACATCACACCCAAACAATATTATTTGATTCATTCTCCATCCCAGATTAAACTATTAGGACCAATGGTCTATCACATGCGCAAGCATTATGTTTTAAAACAATGGTCTTTAAAATTAGATAAATTGTATCCAAGTCATAATCAAATCTTTGAATCTTGTCAACATGTAAATAGTTCTGACAACCCAATTTTTTGTAGTGAGTGCACCTTCTGTGTGCTGTAGAGTCTTAACAATTTACCTGAATTTAGATTTGATACATACTAAATATAATATTTATTCACTTGGTTAGATCATTTAATCTTTGACTGTGGGACAAGACCGGTCATACATATGTGGCCCAGAGGTATTTGGACCAAATACTTTGGTCAGTAACTGGCCCACATGATGTTTGCCGCATTAAAGCCAGTGCCGCCTCTGCCACACCTGGGCCATGTTCGGTTCACATGCTGTATGCCAGTGCCGACTGAATGCCACCTGTGCCAGCTTCATGCCAGATGCGGGCCAACTACGTCTGCTACCTGGGAAGTATTTAGTCAGCCACCAATTGTGCAAGTTCTCCCAATTAAAAAGATGAGAGAGGCATGTCATTTTCATCATAGGTACACTTCAACTATGAGAGACAAAATGAGAAAAGAAAATCCAGAAAATCACATTGTAGGATTTTTAATGAACTAATTGGTAAATTATTGTGGAAAATAAGTATTTGGTCACCTACAAACAAGCAAGATTTCTGGCTCTCACAGACCTGTAACTTCTTCTTTAAGGTCTGTCCTCCACTTGTTACCTGTATTAATGGCACCTGTTTGAACTTGTTATCAGTATAAAAGACACCTGTCCACAACCTCAAACAGTCACTCTCCAAACTCCACTATGGTTAAGACGAAAGAGCTGTCAAAGGACACCAGAAAATGGAAGACATACAAGACCACTGATAATCTTCCTGGATCCGGGGCGCCACGCTAGATCTCACCCCGTGTGAGCAAAAATCGCAGAACCACATGGAGGGACCTAGTGAATGACCTGCAGAGAGCTGGAACCAAAGTAACAAAGGCTACCATCAGTAACACACTACGCCGCCAGGGACTCAAATCCTGCAGTGCCAGATGTGTCGCCCTGCTTAAGCCAGTACCTGTCCAGGCCCATCTGAGGTTTACTAGAGAGCATTTGGATGATCCAGAAGAGGATTGGGAGAATGTCATGTGGTCAGATGAAACCAAAATAGAAATTTTTGGTCAAAACTCAACTTGTCGTGTTTGGAGGAGAAAGAATGCTGAGTTGCATCCAAAGAACACCATACCTACTGTGAGGCATGGGGGTGGAAACATCATGCTTTGGGGCTGTTTTTCTGCAAAGGGACCAGGACGACTGATCCGTGTAAAGGAAAGAATGAATGAGGCCATGTATCATGACATTTTGAGTGAAAACCTCCTTCCATCAGCAAGGGCATTGAAGATCAAACGTGGCTGGGTCTTTCAGCATGACAATGATCCCAAACACACAGCCTGGGCAACGAAAAAGTGGCTTCATAAGAAGCATTTCAAGGTCCTGGAGTGGCCTAGCCAGTCACCAGATTTCAACCCCAAAGAAAATCTGTGGAGGGAGTTGAAAGTCCATGTTGCCCAGTGACAGCCCCAAAACATCACTGCTCTAGAGGAGATCTGCATGGAGGAATGGGCCAAAATACCAGCAACACTGTGTGAAAACCTTGTGAAGACTTACAGAAAACGTTTTACCTCTGTCATTGCCAACAAAGAGTATATAGCAAAGTATTGAGATTAACTTTTGTTATTGACCAAATACTTATTTTCCACCATAATTTACCAATAAATTCATAAAAAATCCTACAATGTGATTTTCTGGATTTTTTTTCTCATAACATAGTTGAAGTGTACCTATGATGGAAATGACAGGCCTCTGTCATCTTTTTAAGTGGGAGAACTTGCACAATTGGTGGCTGACTAAATACTTTTTTGCCCCACTGTAGTCTAGTACAAAAAACAACATTTATTGAGGGGAGGATAGGTTCTTAATTAAAAAAATGGTTAAGAATTTTACTGGCACTAAAAAAACAATACTTTTTTGCATAACATGAACCGGTATATAAGCAGGGATTATTATAGATGGACATGATGCTGTCAAAATGCATGCCATTAATAACCCCATTTTCCCTTTATCCATCTGTGTGTATGCAAGCTGGTATAGGAGACAATGGTGTTTTGTTTTTATTATTATTTCAATCTTTCAACAAACATGCTATCCACTAGTAGTTGAGGTGCCAGGCCTTTCACAATTCCCTGCTATATGATCATTCAGTAAAGTAGAGCAAAATGTAAAGATATAAATATGCCAAACTGCAAGCCCCTGACCAAAATGAACACCATGATGGACAATTTCTGAGTCATGAATAAAACGCACAAACTGACTTGGGAAATGCATGCGACTTTACAAACGATGCTGCAAAACCTTCATTGTACTGTTGTTTATGTTCCACACCATCAACAATTCTCCTGAACATTTCTGTGTTCTTTGATTCTATGGTTTTTCCATGTCCACTACAATAGTTACTGTAGCTTTGCTTAATTATTTGACACAATTAACAAAGCTTTGATCAAATTTTCACATTCTTATTAACTTCTAGGCTGCATTTAATACAAATATTGTACCCAGAGACCGCCCAGCTCTAAATCTGGAATTCTCCTCCATCTGGCTAAGTGGCCTATTCAAGGTACGTTCAGTCCTACTACTCCCCTGAGACTGCTCAATATAATAATTGGGTTTCTCATCCAGTATTATGTTCTGTTGCAGGTACTCATTCCCTCAAGTGTACTTAGTGCTTCAGAGGGTACTTTCACTAACATATCGGTTGGCCAGTTCTTGCCATTGAAGGCCCATGCCAGGTGTTAGGCCTTGTGAGAAGATTGCCTGGCCCTTTTGAGGGGAGCTGGAGTTGTGGTGATGGGAAAAGAGGCTAAAGAAAAGAGCATGTTTTTACACAACAATAAAGATTTGTTGCTATATTTGTCCATCGTCATCTTCTGAGGTAGTGGGGTCGACTCACCACAGACAGTCCCTGTTTTTACTGAAGACTAAAGATGATCTGTTGCCACTGTGTCACACTATGGGAATTTTAGATACTTGAAGCTCAAACAAATTTCTCCCTGATCAAAAAAGTATCTCCCTGACAGAACGAATGCTTCATAAAATTGTAATCATACTCGCACGAAATTATCGAATATCAGGCTACATACTTTAGCACATTGGCTGAACAATAGCTCCTTTCTGTGTACATTGCAGTAGCTTGCGGGTGGAAAATGCCTTAAAACTCCTTTTAGCAAAATCAGCAACAGCTATTTATCTAGCTAGCTTTGGGGTTATCTTACATCATGTTAAGTGTGCTGAAATGGTTGGTTAACCACAAACCTTGTTTCAATTAGTTTAACATGAAGTTTGACTTTACTGAATTGAGAAATTCAGGCCAGTGTCGGTCCACAAAACACTAGCAATGGAATGCCGTTTCACTGTTTCATTTGGGACTTAGTCCAGTAACACTTGTTTGACGTTTTAAATTAGCTTTAAAATAAGTTGTTTTTTTTCTTATTTTTTATGGGATGTTATGTAGTGTAAATACAAAATGGTATTTGTATATGTGTTGTCATGATCGGTTGTTGTAGTGTGAAAACTTGTGGCCCTAAGAAAAGTAAGAAATGGACAGGGAATTACCAGAGCATTTTCATACATTTTAGAGATCATCTGGTACTGTAGGCCTATATCAAGCTTAAATGTAGGGATTTTAGGAATGTTTCCTTGCAGAGAGGGAGGGACAGAGAAAGATAGACATGAAAACAATATTGAACATTGTTGAACATCTGACATTATGATGACCCATTGCTACACATGAGTCCATCATTTCAACAAAATATCATTTTTTGCCTATTTGTATCAGAATGTGAATCACTTATTACAGCCATTGCTGTTGTCATGTGAAATGGAGTATTGACTAAATCTTTCTTTTAGTGAAGCTTAATTAGCTAAAACATTTCAGTTTCCCTGATTTTGTAACTAAACATATGGTTGTCAACCACCAGTTGATCTATTGGATGTAATGTGGTATAGAGAAGTGTTTACGGCTCACAGTGACTCAAGGGTTAACGATTGCTGTTGGACAGGGCCTCTGGGAACCTGCTCCTGTGACTTCGATCAATAGTCATGTTAATAAACATTGCCCATAACTTACACATAGCTTCTTTTCCTTGCAGAGAGAATTGCTCTATTGATTCCAGCACTTTCATTTTAATTCCACCGTTTCTGACAAAGATAGCTAAATGCATTTGGCATAGGCCCTGACAAACCATGGCAAGGAAAAGGAGATGTCTGTGTGTTTGTCAGTGATGTACATCTTCCCATTTAGCTAACAAATGAATGGTGGAGACAGGCAATACGTTATGCCAAGACTCCAGCAAGAGAGACATTAAGCTTTTACTCTGACAAAATATAACTCACGTCTTTTTCTAGATACAACAATGATAAACAAACAGTAGAAAAGTCCATCAAGGAGCACATTAACAGCCTACAATGCTAGCTATGATTTTACTGATCACTTCTGAGCAAGGCTTTATTTAAGCAATAATACATGGGGGGTGAAATATGGCCAAAATACCATTGTTAATCATGGGGTGCCTGGATACAGCTTGGCAATATATCACAAATCCTGAGATGAATTGCTATTCTGAACCACTTACCAGTGCATATAAAAAAGTCAAATGTTTTGCGATGTCACACCGGTGGTATACGGTCTCTTATAAACCAGGTGGTTTGAATCCTGAATGCCGATTGGCTGATAGCCCTGGTAATAAACCATTTAATGATAACTAAATGTACGTTTTGGTGACGCGGAACGAGAGCGAGCACCTTATCACTTCATCATTTGTATATGTAAGGAATAAGGCATGAAGGGACTGTGGTATATGGCCAATATACAAATGCTAAGAGCTGTTTTTAGATGTGACACATCAAGGGAGTTCGTAGGTTCGCAGGTGTTTGTAGTTTGGTTTGAAATATGATGCTGTCACTATGGCAAATGTTTGAGGCACGCTATGTATCTAGAACATATCGGGCCATGTCCACTTGCGTTTTGGCTTTTCGTGCGCCTACCCTTGGTTCGCTATTCGCTGGGTGCTCGTGTTGCATTTTTAGCAGTTCCAAAATAGGTTTGTTTTGTTACCAAGCAGGACTTACTGATTGACCAGCTCATGTAGCTAGCAGTAGTATGATGTCAATACACTTATTTAGCAACTATTCACAGGGAACCGTGGCCAGGAGGAACAGGTTGTAGCATGTAGGTGTCTTGAGGAAGGAGTCAAGTGCAGGTTTTTGGTGTTCTGGAGTTTAAAATGGGATCCATCAATAACACAGGCCAATATTAATATCCAAACCAAAGTTCACTTTAAATATAAGTAAAAAATAATAGGGTGTCTATATAGTTGGTAATGAATAGTCCAACTCACCTCTCATGGGAGTAAATAACAATAATATCATCTGCGTAGTGTAGTACAACACGAAACACCACACTGTATACATATGAAAACAAGGCCCAACTAACAGAGACAAACCAACAGCATACAGTATATCCACATCCTAATGAATGATGCGCCAAATGTGTTGTGCGTAATGAGTGGCTGCAGCTGGGAATGGACCGCGGTGTCCGAAGGAAGGAGATGTCGATCGCCAGAGCCCCTGCATGCCAGCAGGGGTGGACCCAGGAGATGGAGATATGACACAGACATACACTTTTCTGATTAGTTGTCGCCCAAAGCCAACTAAAATAGAGCTCCTCTCTAATATGCAATTTTGAGGCGAATTTCGTTAGTCGACATTATCACTTATTCTTACATGTGCTCAAACAAGTGGATTGACATCATTCTAAATTTCCTGCATGATAGCAAACAACTAATGTTTTTTTACCAGAAACATTATTGCTACATGACCACAAGCCAACATCGAAACAAGCATAGACACATGAAATATCAAAATGCAAGTGGACACTGTACGGTGGCTATGCCGGAATTTGAAAAAATAATTATTGACAAAAATATAATACTAATGTCAGATCAGCTCTTTGCACAATGGCCAAAGGTCCTGCTCTACTGACTTGCATCTACTTTCCTATCAGATCAGATTTTAGAGGTGGCCATTGCCACCCCCTGGACACGCCCCTGACTTATAAATCAGGTGGTTAGAATCTGGAATGCTGATTATTTGAGAGCTTTATCATATGAGACTGATTACGATGGGTCTGACATCACATTGCTTTTTACCACTGTAATTATTTTGGTAAAACTGTTTTAAGTGCAATAAGTAATCTTAGGGTTTTTTGTGATATATGGCAAATATACCATGGCTTAGCGCTGTGTCCAGGCACTCCGTAATGCATCGTGCCTAAGAAAAGCTCTTAGTTCTGGTATATTGGCCACAAACCACCCCCTGTGCCTTAACGCTAATACAACTTAATACATATAGCACTACTTTCAGCTAATCAACATTTAGAAGTTGAACTGCCTGTTTTATAAGAGTAACACATTTGGACACGTTTCATCACAACTGGGGACGTGTTTTGAGTTAGTCGTCCTCTCTCCAGCCCTGGTCCAGATGCACCTCCCCCTGCCAACCTGGTCCAATAGCAGAGCAGGCCACCCTGACTGGGGAATAAGGAACGAGGCCAGCTTCTGTAATGGAGGCTCTCAGAGCCGCGGTGGCTTTAATGAACTTGATATGAGATGAGGAGAACCTTTCATCTGGTGCCGTGGGCCCGGGGGGAGGGTGGCAGGACATAAAGGAGGGTTGTCTGCTTCTGATGAGCTTTTTAGGGTGTCAGGCCTGGGCTGAGATGAGGTTTCGTCCCCAGGGGAATGCTTTCAGGTGACACTAATTGCTCCCCCAGCCTATCTAGCTGTCATGAAAAAAGAGAAGTGTGCCTGAGTCGGCGTGGTCCTCTTCTCAGTCAGGTCTGAAGGACATCATGAGGCATGATGAAGAGGACAGGGGAGAGGCTCATGCAGGAAAACAGGCAGAGGAATCACCAATGCATGTATTCAAATGTATGCAAAACTGCACTCCGCCGCAAATAACACATTGAAATGTCCTGGCCCGAGCTGCACCTCAGGAAGCAGGAGTCGATTGCTCAAACAGCAGAAATCTAATGTCTCATAACCATATTTCAGAAGAGTTTTTTTAAGATATGCACACGGTCTTTCTTTAACCTCTGTCCCTTTTGGAAAAATTCGGCCTCGGTGAGAAAGCATCGTCTTAAGAGGATGCTTAAAGGTCGGGAGTGGCATTTTAAATGCAAATGAATTCCTGATTGCGGACCCTATCAACGTGTCAACTGCTTACCAATAGTTTAGCCTTTTTTAAACTCCACCGATTCAATGTGAGTCAGCCCACCTGTACAAGCTGAGCTACAATAACAATGGGCAACACTGCCATTGTCCGGGGTTTCTGCTAATAACTTCATTGCAGAATGGGGTTTAACAGATAGGACACCAGGATTGGGCTTTACAGTCTAATTCTCTCTGACTTGGGGACTTCTGCCGATTATTGAGCCATCATTGTTTGAGACAGACCTGATATTCTGAATGAGAGAAATAAATGTGTTGGTAATAAAGAGGTGAATGTTCAGACCAGATAACCAAGAAGACAATAACAATAGCGATGGCTGCGTGGCCCAGTGAGGATAGAAGTGTGAGTATACTGTAGCTTCCATTTCCTGCTCAAGCCTTTCTTTAGGCATTGTGTGATGATGCTCATAATGCCGGAGAGATTTGGACGCCCCAGGCAGAGACCACAGACATCTGCAGAAGCACCAGACTGTCCAAACGTACTCAATTACAACAATACAACACCCTGCTCTCCAGCAGTTTTAAGACAGAAACACTGTATCTGCGGGTGCCAAACAGTTTCAGCATGTTGAGGAAAAACCTATTGTTGCTGAGAATCATTATTATTTTTTCCGCGGCTGACGACTTGCATTTGTATGGATGTCAGGCCTCATCCATTTAGCGTGCACAGAGAGCCCCCTGCCCCAGCTAATGGCTCCGTGGAGACATTGTGTTTTCATAGCAGCACACCACCAGATGTTTTTCACAGTAAAATTAGCAGGGATAGAAACTCCTGTAAATGTTGTTTTAGCCATAATGCATTCACCTGGTTGTAAAATTATTTATTGTCAATGAATGATAGCGTTGAAGCTTTTACAGGGTAATGTTTATGATTTGCAGTCACATTTTGAGATGATTTATGTACAGACATATGGCAAATGGTGCTCGGCTATCTTTCAGCCTTTACTGACAAAAACATTGCACTATACTGCAGATTGTTGTGATTTTGATGTGAATTGATGGAAGTAAAATGGATGTAAAGTCAACGGTGCCTTTTTTTCTTGAAGTCTGTTATCATTACATCAAAGGAAACATGTCTGCTCTGTTGAAGCAGAAGTAGATCTAAACTGACCCTGGACGGGGTTTGGTGACAGTGTGAATTCCTGGTCATAGCTCCAGCAGCTTGTCAACTCCCTATCTGGCTATGCTTGTGATAAGACACTCTCTGTCCATTGTCAACATCAGACATTTAGTCTTTCAGTATCTTACTAACCTGGTGTGTACAACACTTAGAACTCTGATAAACACCAACTGTGATAGTAACAAAATAGTTTAGTGGTAGAACATACTTATGATTACCTCATCCTATTCTTCTTCTACAAGCTCTGCCAGAGATCAAGAATAGCCTGGCACATAAGCTTTAAGCAACTCAAGCAAAAGCAGTGAGCATGTTTTGACTTTTTTTGCTTACTTTAAATGTACATATGTTTTACGTCTGATTTCAACCTATTGTCTAAGTCCACATTGTATTCTTCAAACATACATTCCTGCATTTCTTCTCTCATTTGTCCCTGGTCTGTTGGACTTGGGCCTACATTATCATCTGTTCATTAAAATCTTTTGATTCTGGAGACAATGGCTGGAAAGAGTGAGATTGCACAGCCATGTTCACTCATAATTGTGATGTTGGCTCTGGAAGTTTTTTAATGGAAAATAAATTGAATTGAGGGAGTGCCTAGCCAGAGGACAACGCATTGAATTATATGCTCAGCACTTTACCACTTTAAATTGCACTTTCTTATTTATTTTTTTACCCACTATATTTTTGTTTGATCCTCCTACACACTTGTGTTTATTAGCTGAAAACGATATAACGTAAATTATTACCACAGAGGCTTGTCTGGTTTAAATTGTACCTGATATTCTTACTCACAGGTTCTCTAATTACCTAAATATTGTGCTGTATTTAGGTACATATATATGTGCACTACTGTTCACTTACCAGTCAGTGAATTAGTAGGTGTTACGAGAATCAGTTTGTGTCATCAGTTAGCATGGATAATATTTTATGACTAACTGTGAGTGTCTCACTCCTATATCTGCCTCGTTGCCTCCATGTTTCCGCTCCACCTCTTCGTTTCTCTCTCCAGCATCCATCTGGAGACGTTCCAAAACAATTTCACACCATCATTTCAACTCCGATTTGACTCCAGTTATAGCTTGTTATGTTGTCTCAATTAAAAGCTCAGATGCCACATTTCAGCGTTTTGAGGAAAAAAAGTATGTTTACATTCTCTTTTAAACATCCCATGGGCCGCCATTGCTAAGGATAGGCAAGCCAAAGAAGAACACAACTCCGACTCAGAACAGGACTTGAACATAGAAATGGAATAACAGCTCTTAGTGTAAAACTGGAGAAGCACACAAACATGCCAGCATTGTTGTTTACTTGGACCCAGACACCGCAGGCTCCTGTCCCAGTGGTATTCATTTGGTTGAAAGCTTCAGGGCACTACAGCAGCTCGGGAGTCATTATGAGCCTGTAGTACAGTTTGCTGTACGGGGATAATCTGAGCTCTGCTCCTTGTGCTCCCCTGGCTGCAGAACGGCTAGAGATAACGGGGCCTGATGTCTCCAGACATGGACATTGCTTCTTAATTGAGGCTGGACAGCTGTTCCTGGCTGTGGTGACAGGTCCCAGGGTGGATGACGGATGACAGGGCCTCAAGGAGTCATACTATCTTCCCTGGCACATTCCTGCTGCCTGCCCCCCATCCCTCAGGAAGCTGCCGTATACTGTATATGTATGCAGAGTGATGGTATAGATCAGAAGACTGAGCTCTGGTCTGTCCCGTTTCCATGTGAACAGCCTTGTAGCCACCACTACCCGGCACTCATGCGCTTGCCTCTATTACTGCATTATACAGTGTGTTACTGTATAATATGGTCGATGTTTATTTTCTATGTACAGTATGTGTGCATGCTCATATAACCAGAGCATAAACACTTTTCGGAGTCCTGACAAATTTAAAACCATGGCTCTGAATAAATGTACACAGCTATTTAAAATAGAACTTCTATGTCATGCATTGGCTTCCCTCCCTTCTTTCATTCTTGCTTACCTGTCTTAGTTGTTCCTCATTCTTGTTCTACAGCAGGACCATTTTCAATTTAAAGAAGTAGAAACTAGGATTTCTAGCTGCAGACTTCAGTCATTTGAGTTCTAAGAAGAGCAGATCTGTTTTGCATACATGCGGAGTCCACTTTGTGCGGGTTTGCTGTTTTGTGTTGTGTAACAGTTCTCCACCACAATTAATCCAGCTCTGTGCTACTTTGTCCATCTTTTATCTGGGATTATGGAGCCTTGTCAATCCAAGTGCCTACAACAAGATTGAGGATTATCAATGCAACAGAGGATATTCTAATAATTTTTCATTTGAGTTTTTGCATATGTGCTCTGTCTCTGCCACCTTTGACTGAAAACAAACTTATTTTGGATTGAAATCAGGGATGGACTGGGAAAAAATTCGGCCCGGGACTTTAGATGGAGCGGCCGGCGGTGGGGGGGGGGGGGGGGGGGGGGGGGGGGCGCGCGCGTGTGTGCGCGTGCGCTGTATCTGTCGCTCCCCGCGTTCGTCAATCATTCACTCTGGGTTTCTCCTCGTTTGAATATAGAGAAACTCTCTCTCGATTTGACGGCCGGGCCAGAGCGCAGTTTTGCGGATGCAACATCCTGTCTGTTTCAGCCTACTGTCACTTGTTTTAATACGTCCGACCAGCCGTCAAAGTAAAATGTGACAGCCCGTTTGGCCCAGAATGGACCGGCCGTTCGGGAAAACTCCCGATCCTCCCGATGGCCAGTCCGCCCCTGATTGAAATTAATGGGATTCTGCATGAGAGAGTGGTACTATGTGCCCTATTTTAACGATTTGAAATGCAAGTATCAAATGCGAAACGCACATGACTTGCTCGCTGTTGCCATTATACCGGAGAGATAAATTACTCTTGCGCCCGACGCAAATCTAAAATAAAGTAGCAACATTAGTCATAGGTGTGGTTTGGGCGTAACGTGTAATAAACCAATCAGAGTGTCATCTCACATTCCCTTTGAGTCGTGGCTTGAGCCAGGGTAATTTGCAAAGACATGGGTGATTTTACTATTAGCATCGCAAATGACTTTTATGTTGATTGAATGGATTCCCTTGCGGTTAATGTATATCAGTGTGAATAATTCAGCCTGAATATTTTGGGTAAATGTGTACACTTGTGCAAAGTGTACTGAATTGTTGAATGATACACAGTGACACCATCTGCAGCAAGATGATGTTGTAGGTCTGGAGGTGGTCTGTGGGCTGTTTTTGACCATTCTCACCATCCTTCACCTTTGCCTCTCCAATATTTTACTTGGCCTGCCACTTCTGGCCTTAAACAAGACCAGTGCATGTGGTCTTTCATTCCTCATTATGTTCCTCACAGTGGACACTGACAGCTTAACTCTCTGCAATAGCTTTTTGTAGCCTTCCCCTAAACCATAATTTTGAAAAATCTTTTTATTCAGGTAAATTGAAAACTGTCTATGAAGTTCAAGGCTTAAAAAGCTCACTTTAACAATTGTGTATTCCAATTAATCAGTGCGAGGTAGTCACAGGTATTCAAATCAACAAAATGACATGGGTGCCCAAGTTTATGTACCTGTCTAATTTTGTTTTGATGCATATTGCACTTTTTCTGTTAATCCAATGAACCTCATTTCAGTACCAAAATATTACTGTGTCATTCAGTTATTTGATAGATCAAAATAAAATTCCTGATCCAAACACCCAATTATTTATAAATGGAAATCATGGAAATTGTCAGGGGTGTCTAAACCTTTGCAAATGACTGTATGTTGATTGAATGGGTTCCCTTGCGGTTGATGTATATTAGTATGATTACTTCAGCCTGAATAATTTGGGTAAAAGTGTACACTACATGTATGCCTATTTTTCACATCATCATCGACACCACAATGATTTCCTTCGTGTGGTAATATTTTTCTTCGTAATTATGTAAGGTTTGTAGAAACGGGACCTGCTGCATCTGTGTAGATGAGAGAAGGAAAATGTATGCTTGTTGTGCAAATGCTACATTTTGGCCAAGCATGCGTCCTTAAAATAGCATCTGAATAACACTGACTTTAGACAATCCTTAATGTACCATGTCTATCCCCTGTTCCCCCAGAGCATATATAGCCACACATAGAAACAGGCTGGAAGTCATTAGCAATAAGGTTAACAAGTACTTGACTTAACTAAGAACCTGACAATTGCTCCTGGAAAACAGAGGGTGGCACCATACGTACAGTACATGATACAATACATACTATTTCACTTAACATAAACCAGCAGTACCTTAGACTGCACACAAATTAAACATAATAAACCCCTCAAGTTCAGTTCACAGACTTCAACGTCTCTTCTATCTGCCACACATGACCATTGTTTCTACATGGTGTGACAGTATGCCCCCTCAAAAAATGCGGCTCCAGCCGCGAGGGACACTCAAAAGAAGAAAGAGTGCCCAAAAAAACGAAACAGAAGAGAAGGAGGGTGTGAGGGCAGAACCATCCCCCACCAAATTACCTGAAGAGCGCGCCCCCCCATGAACCAATCCCATGGCAGAGGTTCTGTCGGGGGTCAAAGCAGCCAGTGCTGTCCCCCTACAACAGCTGCTGGTGGCATCCTAGGCTGCAGCGCAGTAGCATACTCCTTCCCGGGTCTCTGTGGCGAAGTTCAGTTCAGACTTCAATGTCTGTTCTATCTGCCAGACAGGGCCATCGTTCCTACCATGGTGTGAGAGGGGCTGGAGGGCAAGGCTGGAGGCGAAATAGAAATGTAATGAACATAAACACATAAGAACACAAAATGACTACGAGGAGTCATAACAAACAGCCAGATAACTTACCCGAAGCACTGGTTAATTACTCATGACACACTATACAGCACAGAATACACAATACAGGAAACAATGACCGACAAGAGAAATAATAACAACAGGACAAATTAAATATACTACTGATGAAGGGATTGGTACCTGGTGTGTATGTTTGAAGACCGAAAAACAAGCATTCCATTGGGTGATGATTATGTAATGTTAAAATGTCCGGGTGAAAACAGAAACATGAAATGGATTCAGCAATTTAGCTCACTGACATCCTCTTCCACAGCTAGAAATTGTGACATTATACCCCCGAAGGAGTGGCTCCAGCCGCGAAAAGGCAGCGGATGGGAGGGGGGGTCAAGGGGGATCCACAGCGGGCAGCACCAATAAAACAGGAAGAGTGGGCAAAGCTGCTGGCACAAATAGAGGGGGGCTGAGCAGCTGGCATTCAGAAGGGGTGGAGCAGCTGGCATTCAGAGGGAGTGGAGCAGCTGGGCACAGGCTTGGGAGGCATAGACATTAGCATCTGTAATTGCGTCAGAGCCTCTTGGCACTGGTTCGGGAGGCACAGGCCCTGGCACTGGAATGGAAGGCGGTGCCTCTGGGACTGGCGTAGGGGCCTTAGCCACCAGAACAGGAACTGGGGGCAGAGTGGGGACCCGGGCTGGCTGGATCACAAGCGGAGTGGAGACCCGGGCTGGACGACTCACCAGTGGAGTAGGGACCCGGTCTAAAGGACTCACTGGCAGAGTGGGAACCTAGGCTGGAGGATTCCCTGGCAAATTGGGGTGGGGACCCAGGCTGGAGGATTCACTGGCGATGGGTGCAGCAGACTGGACAGCCAGGTCTGCTGCACCCAGTAGATGTTGGTAGTGGTGGGCTATTCATGAACGATTCGTTCTTTTTGAACAAATCTTTTGAAAGACCAGTACGTACGATTCGTTCATATCTTTCTTTTTTGCACAGGCACATTACTTCTATGATCCAGTATACTGCTCGGTAATAGTATGTGAATCGTTCATATTGTTATTTTTAGCACAGGCACATTACTTCTATGATCCAGTATACTGCTCGGTACTAGTATGTGAATCATTCATATCGTTCTTTTTAGCGTTGGCGAATGGAACGGTGCGCCACACACCAAACCCATTGTGCGATACTGTGCGATACCGTTCTGTTTCCTTCAGTTCGGACAGTACTATGAGCCAGCGCCCCCAAATTAAGATCCACCGACCGCCGCTGGCGCTGGCGCATTACTTTTATGATCCAGTATACTGCTCAGTACTAGTACATTGCTTCGTACCAGTACATGAGTCGTTCATTTCATTCATTTTTGCACAGGCGCATTACTTCTATGATCCAATATACTGCTCGGTACTAGTACTTGAATCGTTCATTTCGTTCTTTTTGATGCAGGCGCATTACTTCTATGATCCAGTATACTGCTCGGTACTGGTATATTGCTCGGTACTAGTACATGAGTTGTTCATATCGTTCATTTTGGTGCAGGCTCATTACTCTATTATTCAGTATGATTTTATTCCTGGATTAGCACATGCTTGCTCATTACTGTAGACTGAGAGACGAAGACTCATAGAATTGTACTACTTAACTAGTCCAACTAAATGTTACTAATTTGACAAATGGACCTTTATCATAGCTTACATATATAGATCTGTTGATCCTATTATAGTATTATGTACAAAGGAAATATTTTAAGCTTTATGTTAATTGTTATTCTTACGAAGTCATATGATGCTGGATATTTAAAATAATGGGTTTACTATCCGTATTACTGCTTGGCCACAACATCTTTGTTATAAGGAATTTATTATATACAGTAGGCTGTTACATTTTGCCTATGTGCACTGGCTCAAATGAACAAATGTTTGAACAATATAAACTGACAGCTACACTTCTTTTATTCTCTTAAATGTAAAACTTTTTACCAGACGTCGAGATTAGTTCATTATCTTAAATGTTTTGGGATTTGCGCATGTGCTTTACTTCTATGATCCATTATATGGTTAATTAATTTAGTTCTTTCCATCTTTTTTGCAAAGGCTATTATTTCTATGATCCAGTACATACGGTATGGACTGGTTTTTTTCGTTCATTTCGATCTGCGCATGTGTAAATGAACGATACGATTCAAAATGATTTGTTTATTTGAATGAACGAGATCCAAAGATACGAGTCAGTAAAAATAATCAAACTTCCCATCACTAGATGTGGAAGTAACAGGCTGCAGGGTTGCCAACTTTGGGACTTTGGCTGGCGTAAGACTCGGTAAAATATCTGTGTGCGCGCGCGCTGAGAACACTTTTGGTAATCAGTCCTTGTTTACTTAGTATAAACCCTGATTTATACAAAAAAACGTATAGAATGGAAACGCTTATTTTTTTAAATGCTGAAAGCGTGAGAGTCACACCAGATGCGTGAGAGTTGGCAACCCTGAGGCTGGTCAGCAGCGGTAGGTTAGGGAGTGGTGCTAGCTGGGTTTGCTCCCTCGCTAGTGGGACTGGAACCTGGACTAGTGCTATATGGCTAGGCTGCCTGGCTAGTGAGACAGGAACCTAGGGAGATGCTAGCTGGCTAGGCTGCCTAGTTAGTAACACAGGAACCTAGACACTAGTTGAATTGACCTCCTGGCTAGTGGGACAGGAACCTGGGGGAACGCTAGCTGGATGGACGGAACACAAATTACAGTCTACTATGACCGACAACGTAAACAATAAACAGCGGGACTTTACACTACTGATGAAGGGATTGTTAGCTAGTGTGTTTGGGTGAAGACAGAAACAATTATTCCATTAGTTTCAAATATCTGGGTGAAAACAGAAGCATGAAACAGATTAAGTGATTTAGCTCACTGATATCTTCTGCCACGGCTAGAAACCGTGACAATTAAACTGTGCACAGACATCTTAAGTAAAATGAAATGAATTAGAGCTGTTTTGAAATAGTTAAAATAATGTTTAATACCACGGAATGATGACAGGATCACAAACCCATTTAGGATATGCATATCACACCAATGGACAAGATTAGCATGAATGCCACAAGCAGCTCAACAGCTCCTCAATCAATTATACTGTATCTAACTTTTTAGCTCTTTACAGAAAAAGACCACCATCTTTCTCACATACGGTACAATTTCAATTATTATTTCATGTTTTAATACTGTATATGTATGCAGAGTGATGGCATAGATCAGAAGACTGTGCTCTAGCTCTAGCAAATGTTCTCATATTAGAGGTAATTATAGGTAATATTTTATTGAATCTGGAAACACTGGGTAGCTACTTTTAATATTTTTTGTATGAATCCTAACATCACTCAATTTTATTCCACCATGATACCTCCACAGCATTGTGCCTTAACTGTCGTTGGAGATACTGTGGAGGTTCTGACAGTGAAATAATCCTGTCATCTCACCAGGTCCTACTGCGGAATATATTAGGCCATTTACTTTGAGTGGTGGTCTGATATTTGTGAACGCTGACTGAAATATATATGAACCTTGGTGTGGCAGAAGCCTGGTGGAATGTCAACCATCTCTCATTGATCTAACAAATATGCAGAATAATAGGGAGGATGGAAATGAATACCAGAGAGAGGGGGAGGAAAGGCAAGGGGAGGGGACGAGAGAGGAGGAGGAAAGAGGAAATGGGAAGTGAGTTTATGGCTTACATACTTTGTATTCTGCTTTGCTTCCTAGACAAATTCAAGGCAGCGTTCTCATGTCCATTGAAAAGAGCTATGACACATTCTAGAAACATGCACTTCCTGCCCTGAAACCTACTGAACCAATCACATCTGTCCACAGACCGACCAATCAAGCAATGAACAAAAAGTGTTTTTATCACTTTTATGTTCACTTTGCTAAACAAACATGAGTCAAAAGCCTGTTTCATTCTTTCTATCTTTAACATGAAGCTTTCTGTAGAAGCCTAGAGAGATTAATCTAGGCTCAGTTTTGTCCTTGACAATGCCCTTGAGAGATAATGAAATGCATTATAGAATAGTGATGGCTTGATCAGATCAGTTGTTATTTTGCATTACATTTGTATACACAAAGTGTGAATGTACAACAAATGCTAATGTCATTTGGTTTTATAAAGGTTGAAAAAAGGCTTTGGTTTCATTGTAATTGTATTAAGTATCCCAGAGATGGCAACCTAGAGGTATAGGTGTAGTGTGGCCAACAGGACAATTAACTGGGATCTGTGATTTTCATGAAACTGAAACATTTGTGTCAATATGTGTCACTTTAATGAAACTAAATCCAAATTAGTGTGGCGTTGCCATGGTAAAGATCTATGGAAAGTGATTCCCTTGCCACACATTTTCAATGGCTCATTGTATTCTGTAGGCTATTTGACTGATGGAATCAACTGTGAGCTTGTATACAGTCATTGTGCACTTTGAGATTCTTTGGAGAACAATAAATACTTTATTGTTATTACTATTATTAACAAATATTTTTAAATAGGTGACTTATGAATGCATTACTTGTGTGTGACATTCTGTGCAAGAGAAAATGTGTGAGCTGAATCTTGAATGACTGAAGTAAAAACACAGTTCCATTCACATAGCTCGGTCTGTGAGGGTGGGGGCAGTCTTCACCCCATATGTGAGTGGCACATAGTCAGTGCCACCAAATTCAATCTGGTGCCTCTGTCTGGTCTGGTGATCGCCTGTGTCACTCTGGGCTGCTTCGGTCTGCCTCACTGCCCCTCTCATTCCCCATGGGGAGCTGCATATCAGAAAGAGGCAGCATGTTTCCAATACACCACGACAGGCCTGGAGTTTAGAGATCATCCAGTATCAGGGGACAGGTTACAAACCACCACAGTGCTCTTATCCTACATACAGGCCCCATTGATGTATTGAAGCCTGGTGTGTTAGTTGAACATGATTATCCCATCACAGATTCTCTTTCATATACAGTTGCGATCAACATTTTTCAACCCCCATTGCAAATCAGGTTTATTGTCAAAATGTACAGACTTTCAGCTGTTTGCAATGAACAAATCTAACAAAATTAATTGAAATAGCTCAACTCAATGAATGCATCTCATTATGACTTCTTCAGTCTCAAAATTATTCCACCTCCCTGATCATTGTCCCTCACAAACAAGGAACCGGATACAAAAAGATAGTGAAGGTACTGAATGTTCCCAGAGACATTGTTGGAAGCATGTTTCTCAAGTTCAAAGTTAAGGGAATGGTGGTTACACTACCTGGACTGGAGAGAAAAAGAAAGCTATCAATAGCTACAACCAGATTTCTGTGACAGCAGGTTGTAAAAAACCCTTGAGTGGCTGCAAAAGATCTGTAGCAAGACTTGGTGGCAACACACACTGAGGTTTCAGTGAGCACAGTAAGGTACATACTCAACCCAGAAGGATTCCATGCCAAAACTTGTAACACCACTACTGACCCAAAAGCACAAGAAAGGTTGGCTCCAAATCTTATCAAAAAGCCACAGGGGTTTTGGGATTTTGTTCGGTGGAGCAGTGAAACAAATCTGAAACCTTTTGGCACAATGGGTCAGCGGTATGGCTGGAGGAAGAAGAATAAAACATACAATGAAAAGAACACTCTGCCCACAGTCAAGCATGGTGGTGGCTCATTCCTGGCACAGAAAACCTGCAGGGTGTGGAAGGCAAGATGAATTCATTGAAAAATCTGTAAATCCTGGGAGAAAATGTCATGATGTCTTTGAAGAACCTGAAGCTTGGGATTCATTGGACCTTCCAACAGGACAATGATCCCAAGCATACCTCAAATTCCACTAAGGCTTGTTTGCAGAAGAAATCCTGGAAGATTCTACAGTGGCCCATCCATCCATTTTCGTCTGCTTATCCGGGATCGGGTCGCGGGGCAGCAGCTCCAGCAGGGGACCCCAAACATCCTTTTCCCGAGCCACATTGACCAGCTCCGACTGGGGGATCCCGAGGCGTTCCCAGGCCAGGCTGAAGATATAATCTTGCCACCTAGTCCTGGGTCTTCCCCGAGGCCTCCTCCCAGCTGGACGTGCTTGAAACACCTCCCTAGGGATGCGCCCGGGGGCATTCTTACCAGATGCACAAACCACCTCAACTGGCTCCTTTCGATGCAAAGGAGCAGCGGCTCTACTCTGAGATCCTCACAGATGACTGAGCTTCTCACCCTATCTCTAAGGGAGACGCCCGCCACCCTCCTGAAGAAACCCATTTCGGCCGCTTGTACCCTGGATCTCATTCCAGCCTTCATGACCATAGGTGAGGGTGGGAAGAAAAACTGCCCAGTAGATTGAGAGCTTTGCCTTCTGGCTCAGTTCTCTTTCCGTCACAACGGTGCGATATATTGAGTGTAATATCGCCCCAGCTGCGCCGATTCTCCGACCAATGTCCCGCTCCATTGTCCCCTCACTTGCGAACAAGACCCCAAGGTATTTGAACTCATTCACTTGGGGTAAGGACTCATTCCCTACCTGGAGTCGGCAGTCCATCGGTTTCCTGCTGAGAACCATGGCCTCAGACTTAGAGGTGCTGATTCTCATCCCAGCCGCTTCACACTCGGCTGCGAACCGATCCAGTGAGTGCTGAAGGTCACAGGCCGATGATGCCATCAGGACCACATCATCCACAAAAAGCAGCGATGAGATCTTCAGCCCACCGAACAAGCGACATTTCTTTATTTACATTTTGTAAAAAATAAAAATCATTAATCCGCCGTTATAATAGCAAACCACCATGGAACAAGCGTGCATGCTCTTAAAGGGAATGTGAGATGACGCTCTGATTGGTTTATTGCACGTTACTCCCAAACCACACCTATGATTAATGAAGCTACTTCAGACCTACCCATTTTTGATGTGCGTCCGGCGCAAGAGTCAGTTATCCCGCCGGTAAAATAGCAACAGTGCCCGGGACCCTCCCACACTGGGCCCTATTTTAACAATCTAAGTGCATGGTGTGAAGCGCATGGCGCAAATGCGCTTTGGACGTCTAAATCCACTTTTGCTATTTTGACAGCGGATAAAAGGTCCAATGCGCCGAGCGCATGGTCTAAAAGGGTTGTACTAAGTGTCTTCATTAATTCATAGGCGTGTTTTGGGCGTAACATGAAATAAACCATTAAGAGATTCATCTCACATTCCCTTTAAGAGCCAGGCGTGTTTGTACCTTTCGTGCATTGCTATTATTACGGCTGATTTTTATTTGTAATCTTTTGCATGTTCGTGTGCTGCTGCGCTTCCCTGTGTGTGTGCAACAAGCATAGTGTGCATGCGCTGTGCCTATGCCATAGCTGCAATTGACTAATTTGGTGTTAAAATACCTATGACATGCTGTACCATTGACTTTAGACCAGGTTTTTGTTGGTCAATGGCGCGATCACTTTCAAATGCCTCAAGATAGCAATACACCTGTAATGAATACTCCAATGTATGAAGAAGAAACACTGTTTAATAACAACAGGATGTATAGGTCCAAAACAGAGGCACAGAGGATACTCCAAGACAGAAAAAACTATAAAACAAAGCAGGGGTCAGGCCAGCATATCAATACCAGTATTAAGCTAAGGTACAAGGATAATCCATGGCAGAATCATAAACAAAACAAAGCATGGGTCAAACCAGAATAACAATATATAAATGGAATGCTCAGAAAGGAGAAGTCAATACTCACAATACCTCGCAAAGAGTCTATGGTGTGTGTGTGGCTAAAATACAGATGGTGTGAGAGCAGGTGTTCAGAATTAGTGTGATTGAGTCCAGGTATGGGAATTGTAGTTCAGAGGAGGCAAGACCAGGGAAGCTGTAGTCCACAGGAAGAAGAACTGGGGAATGGGAATTGTAGTTCTGAGCAACGTAGAATAGGGAAGTGGCAGTTTTCAGGGAAGGGGAACTGGGGAACGTTACAACACCAAGAATTATCATGACCACACCTCCCTGTTAGACCAACACTCCCATGGGCGCAAAAATGGGTGCAGGTACATTTGCTATTTAAACAACGCGGGCGCCTCATGGGAAATTGACAACTGCGTCGGTCTTAAACTAGTAAAGACACCAGCATTCAGACTTTGCGCTACATTGCGCCGGGTGCAAGATAGGGCCCACTGTCACTTGCGTTTCACGTTTGATACTTGCATTTCAGATGGTTAAAATAGGGCCCTTTATATTTATTTATTTCTTTATATTTTTTTTTACAGGGACAATGCACAATTAAAATTGTACCAGAGTTAGCCAGCAGCTAATGTACAGTACATCTGATGTCCCTGGGCAGGTAAACAAATAAAATAACATACAATATTGTGTAAAATACAATATTACACCACATAGAACATCACAATACATATATCCAGGAATCAGTATATGAAAACATGGAACATACAATACAGTCCTTAAACAAATTTACTATGTAATATGTTTTCTTAATGATGTTTAATCTGGAATTGTAGAAAGGCGAAAGGTTAAGTTTGTTCTACCTCAGTGAGTCTGACAAGTGAAAGACTAATATGAAGACACACCAAATTATTTTGATAGAACCCTTTCTATCCTGCTATTCAAGTAAAAAAGGAATATGAATTTGGGAAAGATAACAGTTAGCCTACAGAAGGGTAAATGTAATAGATTACATTATTACATTTATAAAGTAACCTATCCAAACCTGGCTTTGAATTACAATTTCCAAGAATAAGAAATGAGCCAGATAAAATCCATCCTGCTGCCAGTTTGTTAATGGAAATGAACAGAAGGAAGCCTGTCTCGAGTGGCCCATTTTTCAAGGCAAACATTAAGAGACTGGCTCTGATTAGAAATGAGACAGGAATGATGGGATGTCAATTGAATTAAAATCCTGTCTGATGGGAGCTGTGACCACACAACAGGCCAGTCAGGGTCATGTGATGGTCCAGGGCACATCTGCCTGATGTGTTGTAACACGTGTGTGTGGGGGGGGGGGGGCTGTGCAGGAACAGGCAGGCCATCATGCTGTGTCAAATGGAGCAGGCCCTGAGCACCTAGTATGTAGGCTGGTAAATGTGGAGGACATCTTTAGATACTGTTGCTGATGATGTTGTATTGTACAGTTGTGTTCAAAAGTTCAGAGAATAAAACAAGTATTGGTTTGCAAAGTTTGCTGCTTCTTAGATCTTTTTTTCAGTAGTTACTATGGTAAATTGAAGTATAATTACAAGTATTCCATAAGTGTCAAAGGCTTTTATTGATAATTACATTAAGTTGATGCAAAGTCAATATTTGCAGTGTTGGCCCTTCTTTTTCAAGACATCTGCAATGTGCCCTGGCATGCTGTCAATTAACTTCTGGGCCACATCCTGACTGATGGCAGCCCATTCTTGCAAGATGAATGCTTGGAGTTTGTCAGAATTTTTGGGTTTTTGTTTTTGTCCACCCGCCTCTTGAGGATTGACCACAAGTTCTCAATGGGATTAAGGTCTGGGGAGTTTCCTGGCCAAGGTGCTCCATCATGCTAGAAAAGGCATTGGTCGTCACCAAACTGTTCTTGGATGGTTGGGAGAAGTTGCTCACTGAGGATGTGTTGGTACTATTCTTTATTCATAGCTGTGTTCTTAGGACAAATTGTGAGGGAGCCCACCCCCTTGGCTGAGAAGAAACCCCAAACATGAATGGTCTCAGGATGCTTTACTGTTGGCATGACACAGGACTGATGGTAGTGCTCACCTCGTCTTCTCTGGACGAGGTGTTTTTCCTGGAGAGAAATGGGTTCTTTGCTGCCCTTCTTGAACACCAGGATTCCTTCAAAAGTCTTCACCTCACTGTGCATGCAGATGCTTTCACACCTGCCTGCTGCCATTCCTGTCAAGCTCTGCACTGGTGGTGCCCCGATCCCACAGCTGAATCAACTTTAGGAGACAGTCCTCTCACTTGCTGGACATTCTTTGGGTGCCCTGACACCTTTTTCACAACAATTTAATCTCTCCTTAAAGGGCTTGATGATCCAATAAATGGTTGATTTAGGTGCAATCTTACTAGCAGCAATATCCTTGCTTTTTATAATGTTTTTTTTCCTGGAGACATTTAAATACATGCTTTAAAATGCCACAATGCGCATTCTTGTCTGGGAACGAAAGATTATTAATAAGGGCAGACTTCATGTATGCAGGTGCTGGCCTTTAACGTGTTTCCACAACTGATCAGAGAATTATTTGTGCATTTCAAGAGACTGTGAATGACAGCGCGAGAGAGACAATTTGTGCTATTAGGCTATACAACAGTTAGCCTGGAAAAATCCAGACCCAAATCCTAAGGGTTAAGGGTCTGGCATCGAGTAATGAAAATGACCCAACTCGAGGGGCGGCACCAAGCATGCATTTGAAAATCTCACTGTACGTAATTGGAGAACACTACGTACAATCACCAGTGGGTTTTCGCTGAGCCCCTATGGCTAAGCCCCATACGTTTAGCTACCAGCGGAGCTAACTGGTAGATTAAACCCTTACCATATACGGTCGGCAAAACAGCAAAAACGTCCTTCTTAAAAAGGAACGATTAAAGCGTTGTCTTCTGTTCCTCTTTTAGACAAAAAGTCTAACTCGTTCATTGTGGCGGCCAAAGCCGTTTCAAACGACTGGTGTTCATCCATAGCAATCTTACAATGTTTACTAATGAATTCGAGGTTGCAGCGCTGTCGTCATCTGTTTAACACGCCTCTGGCCCGTCAATATCAGATACACTGATGTGATTGGTGCAGCTACAAGGGCATAGTTAATGAGCAGCATTACTCGGTGCCAGTGTAACTTGCTGAGCAAATTCAAATTGTGCTCCCGCGAGAACTCTGGATTCCCAGGGTATACAACAGTTAGAGAGGAAAAAAATGGCATGACTCAACACAATTTACCGAAAATATGAAACGATAGGCAGAACCATAATAGTAGGCAGCTTGTAAGTTTGATTCAAACAACTATTGCATAGAGAAGTATTACAGCTTAAAGGTATGCTGCCGATCATGTTTCTGACACAACAGTCACTAAATACACCTTATCAGCATGTTTGGTAATTCCCAACACAGCCACCATAATTTTTCTAACTAGGCCACTGTAAGTATTCCAAAAACCTGCTGTTATGCACGGCAACATTTAAACAAATTCAAAATGTTAGTTTTGAAGCAAGTCGATCTTTGAATTCAGTTGATAGGAGAGACAAAAAAATATCAGAAAGTCAAACGAATGCATCTAGATGTATTTTCCAAAAAATTTGCAGTGACTTAACCGCAGGTTTTTGGAAAACTTACAGAGGCTGAGTTAGAATTTCCCGAACGCGCTGAGAAGTTTTTTTATTTATTTATTTGATATTTGACAATGTGTTGTTATTTATCCAGACAATAGGTGGTGATTACTTTGGTGTTGAGACTGGGCTATTTAGACAAGCAAACATCCCACTAAAATGTATAGGCTAGTTTGAAAATTGAAATATATACGTTGATCCACACTTTTTTACATACCCCATAGCATCACTTTCGGAATAGCTGGTATAGAATACAAGTAGTCCCTGCTTTCAAACCTACATAGCTTTCGCTTCATCATGAACAAAATCTATTACAAAACAAATTAGATTACTTGATTCCTATGGCTAGTATGTCTACATTGGCCACAAGGTTATTTTGGTGAGTGAATGTTCAAATACTTTATATTTTGTAGAATATTTGAAATTTGGTGTTGAGACTTGAAGCGATACAAATTGTCTGTCATATGTTTAATTTTGGCTAGCTCCTCAGATTTGGCATACAGTAGTGATATTTAAGTGATTAGACAACATTCACAATCCGGACATTACGTTTTTCATAGGCTTAGAATCCAATTTTAGCCAGTCAAATTGCATATATCTCCGAACCCGTTTTTAATGATCATTAACCTGATGCCTGTAGCTTCAAATGCATCAGCTGGCTTTTTAATATTATCTCACAATAGAAACAAATGCATAATTCAACTGACTGGTGTGTTTGTGTTTGCAGGTGTTAAATGTGAGCCTGTCTGATGGGGACGTGGTAACACTGGAGGACATGGGGGGGCGGGAGCCCTCCATCCTAGCCAACGAGACCGTCCTGATGAGGGGTCTGGTGATGCGCAGCTGGAGCAATCAGATCTCCATCCATTACCATAGCGACCAGCGTCACCTCTCTGTACTGCTGCTGCATTACAAAGGTGAGGTAATCGTGGTAAACATGACTCACATTGGTTGACACACTGGTTTACACCGCCGTGGGAAGTAGGGGTGCTGAGGGTGCTGCAGCACCCCCTGTTTGAAAGAGCAGGCATCACAGCACTGCCAGATGCAAATACAAAGAAACATAGTAAAACATTTTAAATAATAATCCTGCTGTTGTTTACCTAAAAATGTAATTCTTGAGGATGTTTTGAGCAATAATTAGTGATACTGAATAAACAATGATTAACAAAATTACGGCAAGGTTCATAGCCAACGGAATTCACAGGTAGCTACCATGACATTTATATTTCTTTAAAAAAGGTTGGGCCCCTCTGGCTATTTGTATGTTTTTGTCTGTTGTGAGGAACGGGGTTGCAAGTTGAAGTAGGCTATTCATCATGAATACTAAGCAGTCACTATAGCCTATATTAAAATATCATTTATCAGCTTTGATTCCTGATCTAATCAGCTATGATTCCTGAAACATGACATAAACAAAGCTCTCATTTTACCATGGTTTGATTGTGATCCCAGGAAGCAATACTAACAAAAATGTATTTCTGTACACCAAGTCACTTTGCATATTAGCGCCTGGTAATGACCAAACAGGTAAACATATTTTGTTTTCTCCTGACCCTGGAGCCAGCACTTATCAACACACCAAATATCCGTGCTGACACAATGTTCTCAAGGTGCACGGTAATGCAAGGTAACTATGATGACAAAATGTGCATCACGTGCACGGTGCGTGCACTAGTGCAGACCGCATGCAAGGGAGTACACCCCCAGGCATATGCAAAAAATGCACATCCTACTACAGCACCCCCAACTTAAAAAATCTTCCCACGGCCCTGGATTCACACATTGATTCACATTGGTTTACTCCCTGTCCATTATGCCAATGTGATTCACAGTGGTTTACTCCCTGATTCCCTACACTATGCAATGCTTTATTACAAAGAAACACAAAGCCTAAAATACATAATTTATATGAAGGAAGCACCGTTACCATTGTGGAAGCACATCTTGGCATGTCCTCTTTGCAGTTCCTGTTCAAATGGATAATTAGCACAGTAATATACCCATTAAAATCAGTTCTTCATATTTTCTAAAATATAAAAAAATACAGGGCTAGATTTATCAAGCCGTTTGCGCCTGTTTTCAGGCGCTAATTGGTCGCAAAGACGGACGTAACTAATGCGGGCTATTTACTAACCAGGCGCACTTGGGTAAAATCGCAGATTGCGTGCCACATGAGCGACAAGAGACAAGTTGCGCTTTCAATATGCGTTCGTGGGAGGGTCATGGGGAAAGTGGGAGTTCCACGCAAAAAGGTGGGAGGATACGGTAATGTGCGCCTAATTATATATTCCGTGGTATTTACAAAGACTGCCA
>JACXGM010009712.1:0-27235 GCA_016801145.1 Umbra pygmaea | reverse complement strand
GAGAGAGAGAGAGAGAGAGAGAGAGAGAGAGAGAGAGAGAGAGAGAGAGAGAGAGAGAGAGAGAGAGAGAGAGAGAGAGAGAGAGAGAGAGAGAGAGAGAGAGAGAGAGAGAGAGAGAGAGAGAGAGGGCTTCTGACAAGCCCAGTCAGATCTATGGATTGGCTGATGAGGTCCTCGACAGGTGACAGCACTGATGAGGGGGTGGGGCTTGGTGGAATCAACCCAGCCAGCGTCTGACAGTCATCACCTGTGGGAATCCCAGACAAAGTACACACACACACAGAATAGAACAAAGAAAATACAAGCACATACATAACATAGGACATGGCACAAACTGGACTATGGGACGTAACAGTTTGCTTCGTATTGCTCTCAGAAGCGGGCGGAATCTTCCCGTGGCTCATCAGTTTCCTTCTGGAGCATGGTGGGCAGAATGGGCCTGCTTTTAGCTCTCTGTCTTTCCTCAGTCTTCGTCTTTGTCTGTCTCTTTCTCTTCCTGGTTGAATTTGTCTCTGTCTCTACAGGGCTGGTTTTACCCGGAGGCAAACACTGTTCGTCTGGCATTAAGCCAGCAACTCCAACTCAGAATAACTTTCAAAATAATAGCGCTCATAATTTATTACAATAATTATTGCTAATTCATTGCATTGATATGTAATGGGTACAAGTTCATGTGTTGCTAAAATTATTGTTGGATAAAACAGACTCTAGTGAATGTTTTTCAAAGGTAATCATGTTTTCACAAGGCACTGACAATATATTCATTCAAATTCTGTGTACAAATATTTGTTACTGTTTTTGATGAAAAGTTGTTAAATGTTTTTTTTTGCAATCACATACTCTAATTGTTCCTTTAAACACAATACAATTGTATTTGGTTAAAATTCACCTTCTTTGTAATGAATTCACAATTATTATTCTGTCTTATTATGTTTCATTCTCTGTGTCTTTGTCTAATTCTGTCTTTGTCTTTGTCTCATTCTGTCTCTTTCTCATTCTGTCCATATGTCTCATTCTGTCCATCTGTATCAATCTGTCTCATTCAGTCTCATTCTCATTTTGTGTTTCTTACCCCTTCTCTTCTATCTACTCTCTTCTCAAAGAAGCTTGCTCTTGTCAAATGCCAGTGCGTCAGATGTACAGGGGATGTGAGGGCTGGTATGTTCTAATCTCTGCCTCTCTTTTCCAGCCTGTCTCCTCGTCTTCGATAGCGAGCCGCTGCCGTTTGAAGGCTGCGTCAACGAGCCCTGTCGCAGGTTTGAGTGGTGGCGCGCTGGCTTCTCATGAGGCGGGATTTGGCTGTCACTCAGTGAGATCAGGTCCTCCATCTTCCCAGCATGCATCAACAGGGGACCACACAAAGTGGCTGAAGAAAGCATTTGCTGGTGAGTGTGTCTGTGTGTTTGTGTGTAAAAGGGACAGCACCAAGAATGGATGTGATTTTGTTTTGTTGCTATGTTACCTCTCTGGTGTTCCAATGTCAATATTGTCTCACTAATACTAACAGAGGAATTACTATTATTACTAAGCATTTTGACCCACACTGGTGCCTTAGTTCAAAAAGCAGTGTAACAAGTTGCAGCCAAATATTTGGACACTCTTGAATAAATAATTCACCTAACTAACTAATTGAAAATGTTTTAGTATTTATTTATATATCTCCATACTTTTGTTAAATCAATTCTATTTTGTAATCCTAAATGTACCATTTTTTATTAAGAAAATACAAATTAAAGACAAACATGAGTGAGGACTTTAAGCCTTTGGTCAAAAGGGTTCAAACTTTTCTTTTAGCCGTTAGTGTCACATATCTACTGGCAGATTGGCCCATGTTTCAGCAGCAACTTGCTATTCGTCTATACATCCGTGTTTGAAAATGGACTTAACCAACCAACTTTTAAAAAAAATGTGTTTTCCGTTACTTCACATCAGCTTTTGGAGAGTCCGAGATCAAGACATCATGCCTCTGAAACGCATAATTCCAAACGGCTCTGCTTTTAGTCACATGGTTCTCTCAACCAGAAAGTGTTCATACAGTAAGCGCTGAAAGAACGCACGCATTCCAACAACCTCCGTTGAGTTTACCGGAGCCTACGACAAAGATTCACTAGAGCATGACAAGAAGAGACAGCCATGTTCGACATCACATTTGGATTCAAATAATTCAGCAATCTATTCTTACAGCAGGGAGTGTTTTGTTTTAGCCCCACAGTGTGAATCAAACCTACAAACACGGTGTTGCAAGATATGTCCTTTACCAACTGACCTACACTAGACCCTCCACCCATTTGTTCCTCCACATTCAAGGCTAAGCCTTCATCCTGCCTTCTGTGGGACCCCCCCACATCCTCAGTATACCGTGGTCCGCAATGGCCTGATGTGCGTTTCAGTCGGCGTTCCTGCTGGAAGGCCTACAGCATTCGATGGAAAAGTGGAATGTTTTGGACACTGAGTGAAACTTGATCTCTGAAACACCCAATAACATGCTGCTTTCATACTGTCTACCACAGAGCAAAATCATTTTGAAGACGTCTTTTGAACAAAATTTGCTCAGTAGGCTTGTACATGTTGAATATCCCCAGTTAGTTGCTTTGATGGCAGCAAGAAGCATCTATTAAACGTGCAGTGTTAAAAAAGCGCACAAGAAATTGAGGTTTGAATAATAAATCACATTCTATGTAATATTTGTTTTTGCAGGTAACATTTGTGATGGTCTAATTGTTTACCACTTGGATATAACAATACTGATGATACAGTAAACAATACTGGTTTACACAATGTCCTTTCTATTCCAACAAATGATCTTTGCTCATCCTCCCCAGGTGTCACCAATATATGAATATATAAATTTACAAAATTCCCAATATAGGTGTTGCCAGCCAGCTGAGAAAAGCACAGCTACTTCCCTCTGTACCACCCCCTCACACCCCACCGCTTCCGTTCTGCTTCCTAACATTATCTCTCTTTATTATTCCTTCTCCACCTCCCTGTTCACCACAATGCCAGGTAGACGCAGCTCTGCCGTGTGTTACACTGTGCTAGCTAGCTCTCCCCTGAGTTCCCTCTGTCTTTTTCATTAGCAGGATTTATCGACAGTAGTAATTACAGGATGCTCTTAAGCCCAAAACACTCCCACCCATCCAGCCAGTAAGTCAAAAAGCCAGCCAGTAAGCCAACCAACCAGCTATCCAGCCAGCCAACCTACCAACCAAACCAACCAGCAAGTCAACCAGCCAGACAGCCAGGCCCTGATGAAAATTTGTACTGATGATGGCGCTTCACTTGTGAAACCTAAATTTAGTCATTGTGTAACAGGTTTGTGGTGACTACTGCTTATTTCAGAGGATGATAATGACTGAAGCTTACATTAATATGTAAAGAGAGACATGTATCCCCCCCCCCCACATACACACACCATTGACGTCCTCACTGCTTGAACGCACTCGCCTCTAGCTAAAAGTTTAAGTTATTCACCAGGTTTGCATTCTGCTGGTGTGCTGGCTCGAGGCACAGCCAATGGGATGACACAGAAAGCGCTGTGACATGAATGGCCAAGCTTCAAATGGTATAAGATTCAGTCAGCCATTCACATCTGTCATCCGGCGGGACTGCCGTGCATCGGGAATCGTCAGCCTTCTTCACCTTCACCGCCCTGCAGCAACGGAGCGCCGCACGTCCTATCCTCGACCACTAGGTGGCACTGTGGCGCTACAGCAGAGTCGGGAGGTGTGTCAGTGCACACCAGGCAGTGCAAGAACACCTCTCTCTCTCTCTCTCGCGCGCACACACACACGCACGCACGCACACACACACACACACACACACACACACACACACACACACACACACACACACACACACATACACAGATTCAAAAAAAGGAAAGGGAAGTGAGTTTGATAAACATAAATAATAGTGTACATTATTTAAAGATCACAGCTTCCTGCATCTTGAAAAAACTAAGAGCCATAGATTGTCTCAGAGAAATGGCATATTCATTGTGAACATTATGTGTTTGATTAACATCAGCCCAGGGCGAGCGCTGATGGGAGTGGACGTCTACTACGGCTGCTTGTTAATTTTTGCCATCCTGACGGCCGGCCACCCTGACCCTGCTAGTGATGTGGCAGGGAGGTTGGGCGATTGGGAGCGGTTCTACATGATGTAGAGAAAGACGATTACACCGTTGTGTGTGTGTGTGTGTGTATGTTAACATTATACCAGTTGATGATGACAACAGCAGTGGATGTGCAAGGTTTAATCACAGTGCCGCAGTGTCAAGATGTCTTCATTATTTCGGAGTGTGTTCTCCTGTTTGTCAGTGTGCATACGTGCGCTTTCTTGTGTTTGTGCGCAGTACTCAGGTGTTTGCATGTCATACATGCTAATGTGAGTGTGTTTGGCAAAGGCTGAGGTGTGACTATTAGGCCTGAGTTTAGGTGTGCTGTACGTACGTCCGGTTACCCTGGGCATCGGGGAGGATGGACGCACTGCTCTTTGGGATTGATCACCCCGCTCCTCCTCTTCCTCCCTGCGGGCAAGCTGCCTCCCTCACATCCTATCGATTATTTAAATGCTTTGATTGATTGGAGCTCTGGCTCCTAGCGCTGCCCCAATGCTACGCGCCCAGCTTCTCTAAGTGTCACTGCACAGGTCTCCATCAATCAAATCACACAAAGGCCGGAGGGAATGATGGAAGGAGGAAGCAACGGGGGGCTTGAGGGAAGGCAAGATGGAAGGATGAGGGGACAGAGGGATGAAGATATCCCTGTACAGGTCATCCCTATTCACAAATTGTCTGTTCTAGGATCTGATCTAACCCCTCTGGCCTTAGATCAGCAAATGCTAAGATGAAATACGAATGCTGGCTATAATAAGCTATCCACCGTCCTGCAGGCTGCAACTTCCCAGCATGCACTGCAGTCTGTTTTTCCCAGAAAGCTTAGGTCTGTTGTGTTTTTTAGAGTTGTTTTACACCCCTTCCATTCCCGTAGACTGTCAGCTTTGCTCTGTGTTTCTGTTACTACTAGCTTGCTGTAAAAAAATGTATGCGCGCACAGCAGGTAGCCTGGTGGTCAGAGCATCTGACCAGTGATTGAACTATAGATGGAATCCTAGAGCTGGCAAAGTAAAAAATATTCTGTCCTGCGCTTGAGCAAGAGCATTTACCCTCCCTGCTCATGTAAGTCAGTCTGGATAAGAGCATCTGATAATTGTTAACACAATATGCAAAACCAGCCATTGATTGTGTACCCATGGGTTTAACATTGATTGTGTACCCATGGGTTTAACATTGATTGTGTACCCATGGGTTTAACATTGATTGTGTACCCATGGGTTTAACATTGATTGTGTACCCATGGGTTTAACATTGATTGTGTACCCATGGGTTTAACAGTCAATCTGGTTTAAGAACCCTTGTTGAGGAAAACACTTTTATGGATTACATTGAATGTCTATAGTTACAACAACCACAACATTCACTCCTTTGCCAGTCATTTTTGGCATACACTTTTGATGTACACCACATTAAATAAGCATCAAGCCCTTGAAGGTTGGGGTGGGAAAACTTGTGTTGCAGATATTGCCTCCGGTTCGACCACATCAGTGCTAAATCGCTAAGTGACTGACCCCTCCAAACTCAACTCTACAATTGTCCCTCGATTTGTCATACGATTTCAGTGGTAAATGGTAGTGCGGGCTACTCTGACAAACATAAAATTACTTTCCCTTCATTTTTTATATTTTTGTGCATACAAGAACAACACAAACTGCAATGTCATTTGTTGTACTTCGAGAAGTCCGAGTCGGTGAAAGTTTAAAAATTTGGCACAGCCGAAGACAAGAGTTTTTAATGCTGTGACAAGCACCCCTGACCTTGCAAATTTTTCACAAAAGAATGCATAGCCATGTGTAATGATATGACGTGCTTTTGTTTGACACATACACAAAATCTAATATGAACAAAATTAAATGTGTGAAATTGGTCGTTATGTTTACTTTTCCATCTTAAATTATAGGAAGTGTTTGTAACTTAGAAATCCTTTTTTTGTTTTCTTAATTAACAATGGATCGCATCGTCGAAATCAGGAGTGTCTCGTGAAGTTGATGCATTTACTAAACACCTACCCAATCTGTGGAAGTCACTCTTGGGATTTCTGCCGCAACGTGTGACTACAGAGGGCCCTCAGAATGAGGACATAGTAGGTAGGGGTTTGTTTTGGATCCATGGAATATCAGCATCAAGCCCCTGCAGGTAGAGGTGGGAGACCCTGTTTTGCAGGTATAGTCTCCGGATAGACCGTATTAGATCAGCATCAAGCCGTTGCCTTCCTCTGCCCTGCTCCCTGCTCGACAGCTCCTGGCCTCTAGCCTGGAGTGCAAACTTGCACGCACGCATGCACACAAACACTAATATACACAACAGCACTGACACCATTAGAGAGATAATTAGTTGTCTTTCCTACTGTCTGCAGAATCTTGGAACTCACATTTTTCTCATCTGCCTCCACAGGCAGTGATCCTACCTTCACCCTTCCAGGCCTCGTTCCTTTTTCCAATCCAACGTTCTGTCATTTTCACCTCTCCTTTTCTCTCCCTCACTTTCCCCCCTAATTTCCCTGTCCTCTGCTCCCTCTCTCCTTTGCTACATCTCTCTCTTATTCTATCTGCCTCTCTCCTGCTCTGTCCCCATCCCTCTCCATCTCTCTTCTCCATTCACATTCACTTGATCTTTTCTTACCCTTCTGTACTTCCCCCAGCCCGGGGGTACTGGCTGGGTAATGAGTGCCCACGAGATGTCCAGCCAGTTTCTCTGAACCGGACTGCATCCGACCCCCAGGTGCCCGGCTGGGCTGCTGGACGGGAGGTCAAGAGGAATGTGTGATATCTTTTACTGTTTTAACAGATGCCTTGGTACCTTGTGACTTTTGAATTGGATGGTGTTTTCAGAGAAGAAATGCCCAGCCAGCATTCCCAATTGACCAAAAAAATCAAATTAAAAACGGCACAGTACAGACGCAGTATTGACAGTGTTTGACACCTAATAATATTCAACTAGGAGAACTGACGTGCATCTGCAAATGTGACCAATTACAAGAATCCTAATTGGCATCTGACTTCAATCAGGAGACATAGACATACACAACTATACTTGAGACATTTTTTAAGCTATTCTGGGAAGTAAGTGTTAATTTGCATGTAACAACACTATCTGATATTATATTTTTTAAGACATAAAACACACTATGATAACTAAAATTAATTCTACATTTATTTAACATGACTTCCTAGTTCACTACATTTAGGAACATCTGTAAGAGAGAGGAGAAACTCCAGTAAAGAACTTGCTCAGCATATGGCACCAAACACATGCCTTGACCATGAGAAGTCTTACACGAAATGGCCATATTTTGATTGATTGGCAAAAAGTGTGAATCTTTGCACGATAATAACCCTGAACGCTCTTGCAAAGATGATTAAATACTTATTTCGAGCCAAAGCTTGCAGATGGAACACTCACAATATTAGGTTGGCCAATGCAAAGCCCTGTAACTGAAGCTGTATGCGATCACTTGGCCAGCGAAAAGAACAAAATCCAGCCAAAGTCAGAACAGTTACGGCAATACTGCAAGAGGCTTGGAAGAATATTTTACAAGCCTACTTGTAAAAATAACACATCAGTCTACCAAAGCAAATTGCCTTTTTATTATAATTTTTTTTATTTATACAGGGAAAACAAGCTGTTTCATTTACAGCTGTGCCTTTTGTATTCTAAGGAATGCCATAGAAAATACTGACCTGTTATAAAAACAGTCTGTTTTTGTTACTGTTTTTGATCTGTTTTTTTCCCATTGAGTTTGTGTTTCTTTCTGTTTACTTCAATGTTGTATTGTTTTTTCCCCAAAACAAAATGAAAATCTTCTGCTCAGATAAATGGCTTTAAACATTTTTTAAAGATTTTTGTACACTACTGGATTTCTGAGGTTGCAAGTTGAAACATAACCGTCCATTTTATAATAGTGTCCTGAAGCTGATTATATTTTGTATTTTTTCAAGTATTCAAGTAGTTAATGTGTGTATGTGTGAAATTGGTAATGATATCTTAAATATGAGAAAAAGTCTGCAAACCTTTTTTCTAATTGTTTAAAATATTATGAATGAACCTTTATTAAAAATATACACATTTCTCACAGAAACACGTGTATCATGAGTCATACAGTACTGTGTATCATGAGTCATACAGTACTGTGTATCATGAGTCATACAGTACTGTGTATCATGAGTCATACAGTACTGTGTATCATGAGTCATACAGTACTGTACATCTGTACTTTACTTTTTTGCCAGCCACTTTGCATGATAACAGTCTTCTCCTTTAGTGTTTGAGAAGGTGTGAGAACTCATAACAAAGGATCACAAACCATTCATCCATGCAGTCCCTTGTAGACACTTCTGCGTCTCCCAACATGTTTCCAATTGGGTCTCAGTCAGTCAGCATTTTCTGTGTGGACCTAGCGGAATTTTTGATCATTGTTTTGTTGGGAGATCCAACAACTCAGTTTTACTTTGTTGGCAGAGCCAGACTTTGGCATAAAAACTCTTGGTTCTTTACATGCTCCTGATATATGGATCTAAACAAGGATCCTATAGCCTTGAAGCAAATCAGCCTGAGAACATCACACATCTACCACCAAATTTTACTTGCCTACCATCTCTCTGTAATGTAAATGTATGCCCACGTCTAATGTTTGTTGCCAAAAATATAACTTTCTTTCTGACCATAGAACAGTTTCAATGCAAGGTTCAACTCCAGAAACTGAATTTATGTCTTGAAGCTTTCCTCTGGCAACATCTAAACATTATGTATTTACTTATTCATCAATAATTTTGCAAATTGACAGAGTATATAGTTATTTGCAACAACAACCTGGGAAATATTTACTGGGGTCATGAATTACCCATTTGAAAATTGGGGATGATAAGGATGCCAAGATCATATTAAGGCCAGATTGGAAATATGGCCAGGAGAACGGGGTTAACACCCCTACTCTTATGATAAGTGCCATGGGATCTTTAGAGACCACTGAGAGTTAGTAGGTCCCATCTGTAGGACACAAGGCCGATGTTCCACACCCACGAACCGACCAGGCCCGACCCTGCTTAGGCTGCGTTTACATTCCGATAGATTTCAGCAAAATGGCATCCTCCACAGTTCCAGATGAGCACAATTGCACTGTAGTGTGTAAACTTGCCGGTCACTCTCAAATTTCACTCGACTTTCGGAGATAGAGCACAAGAGCATTTAGAAAGATCCCATCTGGGGCTTTGCAAACTGCCCGGGAGAAATGTCTATTGCGTTGAAAATTACCCACAATCTCGAGACTACCGTCAAGAGACACGACAGTGTCAATTTGAACATTATGGAAATTATTTTGTCGCATTTCGAGAGGACGCAAAAATGTTGCTGAAATCTATCGGAATGTAAACACTGTCTTAGCGTCACACTTAAACCAGCAGTGGGATATAGGGAGCTGATGGCTGCAAACAACCTAATGAACTCTAGCTTCGACTTGGGGACCCAACAATCAAGCAACCTCTTATTGTTATACCTCTGAAAACTCTTATTGTTATACCTCTGAAAACTCTTATTGTTGGAGAATTGTTTACCTCACACAAATTTGTCCTCACTTTGTGTAGGTTAACACACATGTTCAGACAGGTTAATCTGCACTACAGTTGATTTGAATGCATCAACTTTTACCCTGATGGTGGAGCTGGGCATTTTCCGTCATGCAGTGGTTTGTTTATAGACATCATCTAATTTTGCAGGAAAAATTGTATTAGAGACATTGTTTTTCATCCTCTGTTTTATACTGCCTGACTGTCATGCTTCCTTGTTCTCTATCTCCTTAAAAACTTATATTTTTCATTCCAACATCCTAAGTGGTTGTAGAATAAAAATGTTTGTTGATTTTTCTTCTGGAATTCATCAAAATGGTTTTGAGTACATGGCTCATAGTACCAGTTTCAGTGTGTTAGAAAAACTGTAGTCAAAACTCACTTTTGATGCCAGGTTTAGAGCTTACTGCCTGTGTGTTGAGTTATTTTGAGGGGACAGCAAATTTACACTGTTATACAAGTACACTCACTACTTTACATTGTAGCAAAGTGTAATTTCTTTGTGTTGTCACATGAAAAGTTATAATCATATATTTACAAAAATGTGAGGGTTGTACTAACTTTTCGCGGAGCTCCTGTATGGTTGCGATGGAATTATCCAGAATATTCTGGAGGAAGGTAGGGTTAATGTGGCAGTGGACCTAGGTTTTATCACGCCGCAGCAACAACGACGACAAAGGCATCTTTGCGGCTAATGAATAGCTTCCCACTCACTAACCAGCCTTTGTGATAAGACACACATATACACATTCCCTCAGATAAGTAGCACTCAGTGACTCTTTGTAAACCCACCAAATTTTTTGTAGGTGTGTGGTATTGAACATTCGCTGTCAAGCTCCTTAAATATAAAGTCCCTTATGTAACACATGAACAGCAATCAGTGTAAGCATCTGATATGAATCCTTAGGAGACGTGTCTACAAGCTGACAGTGCGTGGCCTTCAGACTGCGCAGGCCTGTGTAACTGAAGGGACAGGCACACGGCAAGCAGGCTGTGGAGGCGTGTGTATGGACTGGTTCTGGATCAGCCGAGGAGGAGTAGGGGGAAGAGTGGGAGGAGATAATTGATGTCGTCGAGGCAACGGAAGTGGCAGCAGAAGATCCCACTGTGTAACATTGGACCCTTCTAATCAGCTCTAATGGAATGACCCGCAGATTAACTGGTAGTTACACGCACACACGCAAACAAACACAAGCGTTCAAGCCAGCACTTCCTCTCTTTCGCTTGTTCACTTATATCTTTCTCAGGATTTCCCTGCTTCTCTAGCAGGGTTCTGATTATTTTCAGGAAGCGGTGCTAGCATATGATTATCTACAGGTCAGTTGACTAGGAAATCATTTGCTGGAAAATGGAAGCTATGTTTGGGCCACTACTTTATTTGTTTTTTAACTAATACTTGATATGTTGAGTAGAAGTCAAATGTAGCTCACCAGCTCAATTTGGAAACTTGCTTTTTCACTAGCTTTTGTGGTCTGTTTCTGTCTTGAATTCCTGTTTGCTCTATCTGTACCCTGTGTTTGAGAGCTGGACATTTTGACACACAGTCTGACCACAATGTGGGAGAATTCATGACCTAGACACTTTTTTTATATTTACGCTCAGAAATGGTTTCTGTTCTGAGATAACAAGAAAATGTGGTATACATAATGTCAGACATCCCAACTCTCACGGAAGTTCCATGCGAGTCTCCCACATTTTAACAATGGCTCTAATACAATCTCGTGAAAATCGATTAAAATTTCTGCGAGCAAGAGAGAGTTCAATGGTCAATTGCTAGATGGGATTTGGAGAAACCAAGAGAGTGAGTGACGTGACGGACGTGCTGAGCAAATGACAATGCGTGTGCTAACCAAAAGTGCTTATCACAATTTTGCCCTTATCAAAATCGCTCAAATACTTACACTTGCCCAGGTAAAACTTTATAATAACCATCATTAATAGATGGTAAAATGATGGTCAATTCATGTTTAGTAAATTCTTATTTCACTTTTTACAAATAGTTATGTTACTGTGAACAAACAATAAAATTACATTTAATAATGTTTATTAATTGTATGTGACATTTGTAATTTGTAATATTTGACTTGGATGGCAGACACTACCTCCTTTAAAAAATAGCAACATCTTTTGTTACCTACATCAAATTGTATGAAACTAGGTTGATGTCTAGCTGAAAGTTTATAATTTTTTACAAAACGTACTGTTGTTTGTCAGTGAATTTCAATTTTGTACTTTGACATTCATGTACTTTGAATATTTAATGCTCCGACCGCTAGAAGTGTCCCATAAATGGGGGTGGCTGATAATAGATGGACATTAGCTACACTGTATTACAATGCTTATTTAGATAGGTAGACTATTTATACACAACCTAAATGATAATAAGGAACAGGTGCAGATGATTAATGGGTGTCATGTCCAGGAGTCACCACAGAGTGGAAAACACACGCCATTGCTCGCCAACCTCTGTGGCCCAGAGGAAGAGATATGACGGTGTCTCTAGAGGTAGCCTGGTTAACACCAGACCCTTCTCAGTTCTGACTGAGAGTTGGTCTGGGCAAGGTTCATTCACAGCCCATTTCCAAAGGAGCGTCATCAATGGACGCCGCTCAAATGCCTCTCGGCGTAATTGGATATATCAGACGTTTGCCGAGTTGGCAAGACCGCGACAACATCTTTTTTTAGATATGAAGGCTTCGAGTGTTGTTCTTTGCTCTGTTTTTAACAAAAAATAAACGTTCAAATCGCTTAAAACAGACGCGATAGCTGATCGAATGAGTGATATTGCAGATGTTCCATTGCAGCAGCCACCGTTGTAATTGTCTGATCCAACCAATGACAGTATAGAGCTGCACTATCGTCATTGTATAATGCCTGCCTCAATGATTGGTGCCTCGATTTGGAAAAATTGGAAATGGACTTGAATGGGCTCTTGGCCAGACTGACTTGCAGAGCAAATCTAAATTTGATGGAGGTCCGTCGGGGTTCTCACAGGCTACTCTGAAGGCCCTCAAAATAGGAAATAAAAGGCTACCACCTGTTAAAAAACATCCTAGTGTAGCCCCAAAGAGAATACTTAATTTTCTCTAGCTGTAGGAAGAACATAACATCACTGAGCCATTGAGAATCTGAGGGAGGCTGGGAAGACTTTCATTGGAGTAAGTTCTACATTGAACCAAAAGTATAAGCAACAGTGTCTGCATGTATGGGGTTGAATGAGAGCAAGTCAAAAACCCAAGGGAGACAAGGGAGCAAGTACATCTTAAGCACTTTAAATAAGATCTGGAAGACAGAGTCCCAGCAGTCCCTCATCTTTGGACATAGAAAAAACATATGACAAATGCATATGGGGAAACTCATGGGAGTTTGAGTGCTGTTTGGAATAAATGTCACAATTAGATACTTTCCATTACTGTACGACATAACATTAGTATCTGAATGTATTCTTTTCCTAACCAAAATTACAACCCCTTTGGCTTTGGAATTGAAGTGAGATTGGAAAACCAGACTAAACCTTTAATTCTTAAATGTGGCTCCTGTCAGAATTCTATATCTGCCTAAAGCTTTTTCAAATGGGAGAAAACCTGGGACCTCTTGTTTGGGTTATTTAAAGACTGGACATTCCAAAACAGGAATTTATTAAAGAAGCAATCACTTGCTCCACCTTCTCCAACATTGGAATATTTAGCCATCAAAAATAATGAGAGGAATTGTTCTGCAGAGAAAGGACAAATATTATAGCATCAAATATATGCAAAAAATGTAAACAACAGTATAATATAAGCATTTTTTTACTTTTAAGGTGCAGGGTATGAGACGAATATGAACAGTATATGAACAGTATCTCTACAGTATATGTATGTACATTTATATATGTACTGTATGTTGTGTGTTTGGCTTCGTTGGCCTGTTTATGAGGCCTACTGTTGTAGGGAAGAAATTGTTCTTCTTCTTCAGCTGCCAAAGAAGTAGAAAATACAGTTTCCACTTTATTTTTGCTTTTATGAATGCATTAAGTAAGTTTAGAATATCCACATTAATTTCTCTCATCTCCGCCCCAAATAAAACACTCATTATCTCATCCCTAGGTCAAAGGTCAATATGCATGAAAAGTGAATATGCAAGTAGGTTCCACTAATGGAGGCTTCACTGGCCTGTTGACACTGGCCCGTTTAAACATGACCTAAAATATATTCACGGAACTTCAACGTTGGACCATGCCCATCTGGCATTGGCCTGAATTGCCCTGCGGCCAGTCCACCCATGTTGTACTTTAAATCTGAGACCTGGTTCATTCTTCCTCTGTTCCAAGAACTGGTCTGCTGTGTAGGTCATCAGCCAGGCCATGTCAGAGAGTTTAAAGAGGGCTTGTCTGGACCAGCGGCTTTCCAGAAACCGCCTTATCGCCACACCCATCCCTCCCTCCTCGCCTCTTAACCACATATGACTTTCTAATAATGGGTCCTCTACAGTGTTATGGTGCTGTATGTTATTTTCGAGAGGCCCTGTGCGTTATAAAAACTCTCCTCTCATTGGCCTGGTGACAGAAAGCAGAGATGGTGAGGGAAGTGTGTGTGTGTGTGTGTGTAATTGATGAGTTCTGTTTACCCAGTCAGTCGACACGGTTCAGTGCTGGGTTTGTCCCTGGGATCCATGACACAGTTTTTCCATCTCTCCATCTTATCTCTCTCTATGTCTTTTCATCTCACTCTATTTTCAGTTTTTCTTGATGGCAGAACTACTTTCTCTATCCTCTCCTCTTCCCTTTTTCCTCTACCTTTCCCTCGCTCCTCATCAAAAATTGTCCATGTATTTATACGTAAATTCTGCCCTACGATCCTTTTCAAGAAAATGCTCTGTGACCCTGTCGTACCAACTAGGTGTCTTTTCCAGTGACTTGACCAGTGTCCTCTAAATGGCCAGCCATTTTTTTTTTCATAAAAATTGGCTAGCAATTTCGCTAAGCAAATACAAAGAAACAGTTTGTCTTTTGATTACACTTGCAAAATCCACGATGGGACTGAGCTCGATTAGCTTTGACTATTTTTTATAGTACAAACTTGCTGTAAATCAAAAGGAGATGCAGTCTTTTGACAAACCCTCCAATCATCACGCAGAAGCCCGGAGTCCAGGCCAGCCCACTCCTTCATTCACCCTCAGAGACACTGAGCATCCGTGGGCGGGACATAATCACAGCATTTATCCAATGACTGTCTAGTTTTGAAGCACTGAAAAAAACTGTTCAAAGTAGCCCCACTGAAGTCCATGGATGCCAGGCTTCAACAGGAACATGCACTGTGATGCCATGGGAATGTATGAGAAGGAAATCGAGTCAGTCGACCTGCTATATGCAGCTGATTCTGAACAAACACGTCTTCGAGATTAATGTGTTCTAACGCATTTTTTGTCAATAAAATTTTAACATAATAGTACAAATGTTGACCATACATTTTTTTTAGATTTTAGGGGAAGCTGAGCTTCCCTTGCAATCTTAAAGAAATCACACTCCTCCTATCTGTCACAGTATCCCTTGTTATAGGAGAGAGAGACAGGCGCGAAGGTTGCAATAATCCAATGTAGTTTATTACGATAAACAAAAGACTGCCACGAGGGGCAGAACGGATAACTTAGAGCATACACCTAGAGACACGTAATAGTAAATATTGACGAACAGGGTGGACACGGAAACATAAGGGGCTAAATACTAAAGAACTAACGAAAAATACAAACCACCTGGAAACTAACACTGACGTCACAAATTAGACCTAACTCCAAAACAATACATGAAACAGACACAAAAGGGAGCCAAAGCACAACACACGAGGGAGCAAGGGAGGAAACACAGGGAAATAACCAAAATATCGTCCTTACTCAGCCCCTTCCAGGGCTGGATGTGACAGAAGCCCCCCCCCCAAAGCCCACAACACCGGGGTGGGCTAAACAAGGGGGACCGGGGCAACAAGGCAGAGGGCTCGGGGTCTGGAGGGACAGAGGGCGGCCCGGGGTCAGGAGGGACAGAGGGCGGCCCGGGGTCAGGAGGGCCAGAGGGCGGCCCGGGGTCAGGATGGACAGAGGGCGGACCGGGGTCAACGACGGGGGTACGGACGTCGGCGACGGGGGTCCTGACGCCGGTGACAGGGGTCCTGACGGCGGCTGAGACAGGGGTCCGGGCGACAGACACGCTGGCACTGGTGACAGGGGTTCTGGGAGTCCTGGTGGCAGGGGGCCTAGGAGGTCGAGCGGCGGCCGAGAACGGGAGGCTGGACTCCTCCCCGGAGGCGTCATCGCCAAACCCAGGCGGCGGAGGGAGGAGCAGGACCTCCAGGTCCTCGGTCAGGAGAGGCTCAGGCGTGGGTAACGCAGAGCTGGTGGCCGGAGACTGTGGCGGTGTGTAGAATGCTGGAGGCTGTGCGCAGACCGCCGGAGGCTGTGTGCAGACTGCTGGAGTTGAAGGTGGCGAGGCGGCCATCCTGAGGAGAGGCGGCCCCATATCCGAGTGCGAGGACCCACTTATGAGGGCAGGTATCTCCTCTTCCTCCCCACTCTCATAACTGGGGAGGTCGGCCATCTTGGGGTGGTCAGCCATCTTGGGGTGGTCGGCCATCTTGTGGTGGTCGGCCATCTTGTGGTGGTCCGCCATCTTGTGAAGGGGAACCATAACTTTCTGACGGGGAGCCCTACAACGGGGACTACCACCCTGGACCACAGGACTAGGGGCCTTCACTGGTGACCTAGGGGCAACTACTCTTGCCCTAAGGGCAATGTTGCCCTAAGGGCAACTACTCTTGCCCTGGGGGAAACTACATGAGCCCTGGGGACAACTACTAGGGCCCTGGGGGCAACTACTAGGGCCCTGGGGGCAACTACTGGGGCCCTAGGGGCAGGAACTGGAGGCCTAGGGGCAGACACTGTAGCCCTAGGGGCAGAAACTGTGGCCCTAGGGGCAACCACAGGGGACCTAGGGGCAGAAACTGGTGCCCTAGGGACAGACACTTTACATTAGCCCTAGGGGCAGAACCTGTAGTTCTAGGGGGTCTAGTCTGATCGTGGGGAGAAAGAGAGTATGCAGCCTGCATCCCCCCAAAAAACATCCACCCGAGAGAGAGGGCAAGGCTCTCCTCGGGTCTGTGGCAGATCCTTCGCTGCCTCTTCATTATATGGTTCGTCAATCTGTCACAGTATCCCTTGCTATAGGAGAGAGATACAGGTGCGAAGGTTGCAATAATCCAATGTAGTTTGTTGCGATAAACAAAAGACTGCCACGAGGGGCAACACAGATAATTTAGAGCATACACCTAGGGACACGTAACAGTAAATATTGACAAACAGGGTGGACACGGAAACATGAGGGCTAAATACTAAAGAACTAACGACAAATACAAACCACCTGGGAACTAACACTGACGTCACAAATTAGACCTAACTCCAAAACAATACATGAAACAGACACAAGAGGGAGCCAAAACACAACACACGAGGGAGCAAGGGAGGAAACCCAGGGAAATGACCAAATGTTCGTCCTTACTCAGCCCCTTCCAGGGCTGGATGGACACTATCTTGCCTTGTTTGGTCTCCACTGGTCTCCTCTTGTCTCCTCTGGTCTCCTCTGGTCTCCTCTTGTCTCCTCTTGTCTCCTCTGGTCTCCTCTTGTCTCCTCTTGTCTCCTCTTGTCTCCTCTTGTCTCCACTGGTCTCCACTGGTCTCCACTGGTCTCCTCTTGTCTCCTCTTCATCTCCTTTTTTCTCCACTGGTCTCCACTGGTCTCCACTGGTCTCCTCTTGTCTCCTCTTGTCTCCTCTTGTCTCCACGTGTCTCCTCTTGTCTCCTCCTGTACTCCTCTGGTTTCCTCTAGCTTCCTTTTGTCTCCTCTGGTCTCTTGTGTCCTCTTGTCTCGTCTTTTCTTGTCTCCTCTGTTATCCTCTTGCCTCCTCTGGTCTCCTCTTGTCTCCTCCTGTCTCCTCTCTCTTCTCTCCTCTTGTCTCCTCCTGTCTCCTCCTGTCTCCTTTTGTCTCATCTTGTCTCCTCTGGTCTCATATCCTCTTGCCTCCTCTGTTCTCCTCTTGTCTCCTCTTGTCTCCCCTGGTTTCCTCTTGTCTCTTCTTGTATATTCTTGTCTTCTGGTATCCTCTGGTATCCTCTTGTCTCCTCTTGTATCCTCTGGTCTCCTCTGGTCTCCTCTTGTCTTTTTTTGTCTCCTCTGGTATCCTCTTGTCTCCTTTTCAACAGGAAAATGCATGTTGCGTTTGGAGGCTAAACACACACACACACACACACACACACACACACACACACACACACACACACACACACACACAAGCACACACACACAAGCACAAAGACAAACACACACATCCCCACACAGACTAGCACACACAAACACATGCTCACACATTTGTAAACACCTGCACGTGGAACGGACTTATCGGTAATCAATGTCTTGATTTTCTATTTACATTTATGTTTGGTTTGTCTTTTTATTTGTTTAAGCATGTACGTTACATGTGAACTAAATGTAAGAAATGTGGCATTCATGGATAGTGAAGAAGCCTGATGTTAGTGTCCTACATCAGAGTGGAGCAAGACAGACCTGGTTAACGGAGACCACAGGACCTCGCTAATAGAGACTATATGTACTGTGTGTGTGTGCATGTGTGTGTGTGTGTGTGTGTGTGTATGTATGTATGTATGTATGTATGTATGTATGTATGTATGTATGTATGTATGTATGTATGTATGTATGTATGTATGTATGTATGTATGTATGTATGTATGTATGTATGTATGTATGTGTGTATGTACATACAGTGAGCACCATAATTCATTGGACAGTGGCCATATTTTTTTATTTTGGCCCTGTACTCTAGCACTTTGCGTTTGAAAGGATACAATGACAATGTGTTTCAAGGTCAAACTGTCAGCTGTAATTTTAGGGTACATTCATACACATCAGATGGACTGTTCAGAAATGACAGCACCTTTTGTACATGGTCCCTCAATTTTTGAGCACCAAAAAACATTGCAGAGTTTAGCACAATGTAGAATAAAGTAATAACTGTCAATATTTGGTCGCATATCCTTTGCATGCAATAACTGCTTTAAGTCTGCGATGCATCGACATAACCAGATGCTGGGTATCTTCCCTGGTGATGCTCTGCCAGGCCTGTACTGCAGTCATCTTCAGTTCCTGCTTGCTTCTGAGACTTATCAATGAAGACAAGTCAGCCTGTTCCAATGGCAGTCATACAGGCCCAAGCCATAACACCCGCTCCACCAATGTTCCACTGGCAGTCATACAGGCCCAAGCCATAACACCCGCTCCACCATGTTCCACTGGCAGTCATACAGGCCCAAGCCATAACACCCGCTCCACCGTGTTTCACAGATTAGGTGCTTTGGATCATGGCCATTTCTTTTTATCTCTCTCATTATATCATTCTGGATTTCCCCCTGCTTGTGGGTGTCGGCTCCAGCGCCCAACATGACCGTTTTTTAGATCACTGCTCCCAAATCACACCTGTCTTGCTTTGTTTTGATTGCCCTGTGAGTATATAAACCCCCCTTTTCCCATTGTGCGTTCTTGTGCGTTCTTGTTTTACGTTGCGGATATATGTTTATGCTGTTTGAAGTATTACTCAGCTGGCTTGTTTGCTGTTAGAGTTTATTATTTGTAGTGCTCATGTTTATTGGGTGTATTTAGGTCTGTTGCTAGTTTCTTTTGCACCGTCAATTCGAGTACATTTCTTTACCAATCCTAGAGTACAGCCTTTTCGTTTTGCCTGCATGCCATGGAGTTGTTTTCAGCTGAAGTATTAACATTCAGAACGACTCATCCATCTGGTTTCTGCATAACCAACCACCGAAGAATGCACCAATTATGGAGCCAGCAGGACCAAAGGATTTGCCTCGAGTCATTGAGACTGTCAATAACCATGGTGCCATTCTTTATCAGATGGCCACTGCCCTGGATTGTGTTGTTAAGGCAATGCATAGACTGGAGTTACACCACTCACCAGACCAGTCTCCTCTACACCAGCCTCAGTTCCATCTGGACCACCCGTAAACGTGCATCGGTCCCTAACTGAAAGGTACGGTTGAACTGCGACCTGCTGCCTGCTACTTTGACAACACGGCCTCTTCGACAATGGGACGCGAGCGGGTGTCTGTGATCTCCTGTCTGACCGGAAGAGCGTTGGAGTGGGAGGCGGTTGTCTGGAGAGAGAACGGGACTCTGATGGACAATTACCAGGCATTTGCCCGCCTCTTAAGTACCATATTTGACCATCCCCCAAAAGGAAGGGAGGTGCAGGAATACGTCCTCAAGTTCCGAACCTTGGCTGCTGTATCAAGCTAGCTCGAGCGGGCCCATATAAACCACTTCTGGTGCCACCTGCGGGAGGACGTCAGGCACAAGCTGGCCTGCAGGGACTCAAACGTATCATTTGCTGGACATCTAAATGTGAAGGGAAGTGCACATGATGTGTCTTTCATTTGCTGCAGTAAGTTTCCTTGGTCAACCACTGCCGGTCCTCAATATTACCCGTTTCTTTGAGCTTCTTCAAAAGCTCATCTGAAAACCCATATCTGCCTTGAAATCTCTGCCTGGGAGAGACCTTGCCGATGCAGTATGACTACCTGTGTCTTGTTACTGTGTTCAGTCTTGCCATGGTGTTTTGACAGTAAACTGTCACCTTGTTAGCTGAGTTCGGCTGTTCCTCACCCAGTTGTATTCCTTCCACACACTGTAAAAACGTATTTGACTCAGTTAAGTTGCGGCAACTTCAGAAAAGTTGCCACAACTTAACTGAGTCTAAGCATTTTTTACAGTGCAGCTGTTTCTGTTTCAGTTAACGATTGTGTTTCGACGTATGTATGTATGTATGTATGTATGTATGTATGTATGTATGTATGTATGTATGTATGTATGTATGTATGTATGTATGTATGTATGTATGTATGTATGTATGTATGTATGTATGTATGTATGTATGTATGTATGTATGTATGTATGTATGCATGTATGCATGTATGCATGTATGTAGAGTATTTATGCTGTTAGCATTTCATTCTGTTAACTCATTCACTCTGAGACCTTGCATTAGTGGATTTCCTTGCCCTGCAATGGTAACATTGCTTCGCGGGTCCAGAGAGGATTTCTGTTCCGAGTCCCACTTGGACTTAACTTGTGTTTGCATGCATGTGCGTGTATCTCGCCCTGCGTGTGTGTACGCACAAGCTAATAATTTGTCACTAGGTGGCGGCATGACCCCTTGTCTGAGTTTAAGTTGGGTTTATAACCTCAGAAAGCTATGCTCCAGATGCCAGCACACAACGCCTCTCTATTCTCCATGTCTCCAAGCATGTGTGCTGATATGGCAAAGTGCATTGACACCAGAACAAACCCAGAGCCCATAGCTCTGTACAGGTAACAGGAGCTTTCAAACACACTTATTTCTTTCCATTTGTCCAAGGCAGTGCGGCCACATAGCACTCCAGTACAGCCCCATTGCCCTCCAGTCCAGCCCCATAGCCCTCTAGTACAGCCCCATAGCCCTCCAGTACAGCCCCATAGCCCTCCAGTACAGCCCCATAGCCCTCTAGTACAGCCCCATAGCCCTCCAGTACAGCCCCATAGCCCTCTAGTACAGCCCCATAGCCCTCCAGTACAGCCCCATAGCCCTCCAGTACAGCCTTATATCCCCCTGGAGCAACTTAGGGTAAAGTGCCTTGCTCAATGATACAACAACTTTTTGGCTTAGTAGGGAATTGAACAATCAACCTTCCAACTACAAGTCGGATTCCTTAACCATTGAGCCATTTCACCCCCTAGTACAGCGCCATAGCCCTCTAATACAGCCCCACATCCCTCTAGTACAGCCCCATAGCCCTCTAATACAGCCCCATAGTCCTCCAGTACAGCCCCATTCCTCTCTAGTACAGCCCCATAGCCCACTAACACAGCCCCATAGCCCTCTAGTACAGCCCCATAATACAGCCCCATGGCCCCATTTATATATTTGGCAAAATTGTATGGCTGCTGAGGGCTGCTTCTAGATTCATTTATTTATATATTTGAAATATTTACAGCATAAAAACCTAAGATACACCATCTCATTTTCAAGACTGTCCAAATGAAACAAACAAACAAACAACCAAACAAACAAACCACCTGAACAAACAATGTAATAGAAACAAACAGTACTTAGTAACAATATAATAACCCCATCTCTCCCACCTGGCCTTTCACAAGGACACAGCAAGTATCCTGAACTAATGGGCTCACAGTGCCGGCCGACCAGCCAGGCCAGCATGAAAGGATAAGCTATGATCCGTATACGGGGATTCGAATATACAGCCCGAGCAGGGGCTGTATTTATGGCTGGGAGCCCAGCAAGGCGAGGCAACACAGAATATCACCACTTCCTTTGCTGAAGGGATGGATGGTGTGGAATATAATGAACAGTGAACCCATTTGTGTTCAAGGGAAATACTGTTTCTTTCCCTCATAACATTGAACATTTTTCAAATTTTGAGAAATGCTTTGTTCATCTTTTTTAAGGCATTATGGATGACTTCATGTCGATAAGGGTGATACTGTCTAAGAGCATCTTGCAAATTATTCTAATATAAATTTAAAGAACATAGAAGTGTAACACTTTGATAATGGAGTATGCAAAATATTGCTAAGTGAAATATGTTTGTGAGAAACAGCATTGTAACATACAAAATGTCGAACACTACATAGTTTATCTTTCTGGACCCAGATTTTTTCACTCATTTGTTGTGCATCCTCCAAGATGTAGGGATTATGTAGAACACAGCAAATGAAAAAACAAACATACTGAGCCAGAGCTATTTTGTAAGTTATGCAAAAAATGCATCTAACTTTTAGCTTGGGTTTCCCAAGGATACAGGACAAAGCTAACCCAAAACATACACACACATACTTGCCAACACATGGATAATCCATGTGGGAAAAATGAATTTCTTCTACTTTATGTTTTGTTCTTCACACATCTTGGTCTTATTTCCCCTCTCACTGATTTGGATTTCCCAGGCAGAAGGACAGAGGCAGCAGATCAGAAACATTTGCTCAGACTTTTCTGGTAATGTTTATTATGACCTAGAGATGTGGTTTGATAAAATTTACATAACATTGATTTTCTGTGTGTTTGTATTGTTTCTAATATCAAATCGCCACCCATTTTTTACTTAAAAAAACAAACACAAAATATACTGTACATATTCAAACCAATAGTCAGTCAACCAATATTTTTTTGAGAAGCCTTGACAGCAATTTTAATTTGGAAGCAAAACACCGATTTCTTTCATCTGGAAATATGGTTGATTTGGCTGTCTGTTTTCCTCGGTTAGTGTTTTCTTTCTCGGCACGCCAAATAATTACAGGATGAAATCAGCTAGACTCTCATTATCTTGTTTTTTTGCGTTGTTGTTTCAAATGTTTTGGTGGTTTTTTGGGGTTTTAGTTTGTCTCAGGGTTGCACACATCTTGTTTGTCCTTGAGATATCTTGGTTGCGGTTCACATCAATGCAAAGCAATTGAATGAAAGTGAGGTTCGCCACTTCTGAAGCAATGTGTGCGCATGCATTTTGAAAGCCGCATTGTTTCTCACTTGTTCCTCAGAGAAGCCCCAGTCAGTTTGCCTTCAGACAAGTACAGCAAATAATATACAGTGCCCTCCATTAATAATGGCTCCCTTGGTAAATATGCACAAAGCAGGCTGTGAAAAAAGGTCTTTATTGTTTATCAAAATAATCACATAAATGCATCCTTAAAAAAGGTAAGTAAAAAAAATATGTGAAATAAATTATTTATTTATTTGAAACATATGCAGTACAATTTTTAGCATCCCTTGTGATTCCTATTTCTAAATATAAAATAAATATATTTTTATTCATATTTTACGTTATTAGGTTCACCTGAGTTAGTAGGAACACTTAAGTGGTAAGCCAGACTTCCTGTTTTACTTCGGTATAAATATGTAGTGACAGGCCAAATTCCCATAGTTAGCATTCAGTATGGGAGAGACTACAGTAATGATGTGTGACAAAAGATGTCTGTGCTGCACCAATCAGGAAATGGCTATAAGAAAATAGACATTCCCACAAACGGGGCCATAATAAAGAAGTGTAAAGCAACTGAAGATGTTAACAGTCAGCATGGAGATGTATGCGTCTGAATTGATCTCAAGGACAGTGAAGAGGACTTACTGAGTGGCCGAATCTCCAGGGATTACAGCTGGAGAAATGCAGATGTTAGTTGGGTCTTGGGGTCAGAAAGACTTCAAAGCTTTGATTTTACATAACATAATGTGGTTTGGGAGGGATGTCAGAAAAAACCTTTGTTGTATTCAATCAACAAAGTCAAGCACCTACATTTTGCTAAGTTTCACTTGGACGTTTGATGGGACCGAGTTCTCTGGTCAGATAAGGCCAAAATAAAACACCAGAAGTGGGCTTTGTCATAGACATGCAGACAAGTAACCTATGCATCCATGCAGACAACCCTGTTGAGCTCCAAAAGTCCTTGACAACGTGTTATAATAAAATATATTGTGGACTCCATCAACTACCAGCAGATATTATATAAAAACCTGACTGTCTCTGCCTGGAAGCTTGTACTGGGCTGATGTTGGGTCTGCCAGCCGGACAATGATCCAAATCACATCCCAGAATACACACAAAAATGGTTCACTGACCACAGAATCAAGGTTTAGCCATGATTCATGTTTAACCAGGTAAACTGTGGGATGATCTGAAGAGTGAACCAGTGGACATCAGAATCTGAAGGATCTGGAGAGAATCTGTGCGGAGGAATGTTCTCAGATCCCCTGCCATGTGTTATTTAACCTCACGCATGTAGGAGAAGACTAATAACCAAATCGAGATTGAACAAATTATTATATGAAGGGGTGCCAATAATTGTCACACACATAAAGTATATTTAAACAAAAAAAGACTTTTATGAACAGACTATTTTTTCTTCAAATAGTTTTCTTTTTGGATTGTCAAAGTAATATACTTAGATATTTCTGAATATTCTGAATGGAAGATCCAGAGGATAAACAATAGTGTTTTTTGTAACAGCCCGTTTTTGCTCATATTTACCAAGGGTGCCAATATTTATGGAGAGCATGCTATGTAGTGATGTCTGAAATCAGTCTTGATGCCTGTGGAAAATAAATTGTAATCCTCCTTCATTATTGCTCTTCATTATTGCCCTAACCTGCCGGTAATTAACCACAGTTGCATTCTTCATTGCAGTGGTTTCTAATTCTCCCAGCTCCAAATCACCAGACATAACATGGAATATCAATTCACAGACTTTAATCAGGAATATCAATTCAAGAAGAATTAGACCTTTTTTCCTGGTACGTTCTTTAAAACCACATTCCATAATCAGAAGCTAATGAAGGAGCTCCGCTATCTTGACTCAGTGAAATGTTTGAAGTCTGTAAGTGTAAATAAAAGTGTTTTTTAATGCCCTTTTCTTTATTGAGTTAATCTCACTCATTACTTTAACCTTTTACATTTTAGTCATTTTGCAGAAGCTTTTACCCAAAGAGAATTACAATCGGTGCCAGAAGAGTGTATGTGTGTCCACAGCAGTGTCTACAGTGTGAGTGTAGCAGTGTTTCTGCATTGTATGTGTAACTGTGTGTGTATATGTGTGTCTAAATTAGGGTGAATTAATGTATTTAATGTAACTGTGTGTATATGTATGTAACACTACCTTCGCATGTATGTAACAGTGTGTGTGTGTTTGTGTGTGTGTGTGTGTATAACAGCGTGTGTGTAAAACAGGGTGTCTAATAGTGTCTATATGTGTGTGTATAACAGTGTTTGAATGTGTGTGTATATAATGGTGTGTGTAACAGTGTGTGTATAACAGGATGTGCAACAGTGTGTGTGTGTATATAAGTGTGTCTAACAGTGTGTAATAATGTGCTTAAAAGTTTGTGTAACAGTGTGTGTGTGCAGTATACTGTATGTAACTGTGTGCGTGTGTATGTGTAACTGTGTGTGTGTACAACAGTGTGTGTACATGTGTGTAACTGTGTGTTTATAACAATGTGTGTGTGTATAACAGTGTGTACACACGTGTGTGTGTATAACAGTGTGTGTACATGTGTGTAACTGTGTGTGTATAACAATGTGTGTGTGTATAACAGTGTGTCCACACGTGTGTGTGTATAACAGTGTGTGTACATGTGTGTAACTGTGTGTGTATAACAATATGTGTGTATAACAGTATGTGTACACATGTGTGTAACTGTGTGTGTGTGTATAACAGTGTGTGTGTACATGTGTGTAACTGTGTGTGTGTATAACTGACTTTTGAAACATAAATATTAGAGTAACAGTGAAAAGAAATAACAGTTATTTTTTAAGTATCTCTTTGGAATTAAATAGGCCTCTATGTTACATATTTGCCATGCATTCACCTTCTGATTGAAAGATCTATCGCTTTAAGGTACCTATGGTAACGGAATCACTATCTATCTGTCACTGCTATGTTGAATCTGACTATTCGTTTTTCTAGCAGTTGCAATTCCAATTCTTTAAAAACATGAATGTATGTAAATGCTTCTAAAGCTTTCTGGCACTCGCGCATTAAATTTCTACCATATCGCGCGCAGCTACTGATAAAACGCGACTGTTTTCTTCAACAATTAAACTTCAGAAATACTTTGAATATAGCTATGGTAGATTTTATGTATGCAATAAATCGCAACCTTTATTTGTGCATGCTTTAGACTACTTAAAGTATTGACAGACAGATAATAAGATCCTGCACTGTGTAAACAGATTGTGTCAGTGAGACCACGCATGCACCATACAGTCTGAAAGAGTGCACAATGACGTACGTTACTAGCCAACTCGTACTATTATAATCTGAAAGAGCCATTCTGTTTGGAAACATAATGTAAAATCACGGGCACAATATACAGACTAATTGATTTCATGGCAAAGACATCACAAGTCACCAGTTGCAGGTTTATTTGTTTAGCTAAATCACTGTAGGCTACTTGTTAAATTACTATATGGGCCCTATCTTACACCCGGCGCAATTGACTTTTTACACCAACGCATATATCATTCCTATCTTACAACCGACGCATATGGGACTTTTCCCTCCACAGACGCGCGTCGGTAAATTAGGGAATGAATTTGCGTTCGTAGGGCGGTTCAGCGAAAAGAAGAGGCGTGTTCCGGCGCAAACGTTCCCTGGTGCTATCTTGCAGTCCCCGAAAACAATTCCGCCACTGACCAGGAAAAACCTGGTTTAAAGTCAGTGGCGTGTTATTCATATGCTATTTTAAGGGCGCATGCTTGACCATAATGTAGCGTGTGCACAACGCGCATTCACTTTGCTCCTCTCATCTACACAAATGCAGCAGTTCTTTATTATTGCAATACATAATTAGAAGGAAAAATATTACCACACGAGGAAGTCATTGTGGTGTCCGAAAATGTGAAAAATAGGTATACATCTAGTGTACACATTTACTCAAATTATTCATAATGAATTATT
>JACXGM010009711.1:9875-27317 GCA_016801145.1 Umbra pygmaea | reverse complement strand
CCAACAACTTGAAATTGATTCTGTGCGCTGCGGCTCAACATTAGAAATCAAATGTACAGTAAGTTTACTCAGTGACCAATGAGCATAGTAACCTGATATGCATGCACAACTTAAATGATGCGTTCTCCCCGTTAAGTTAATTTTATTTAAGTTAGAATTTGCACATTTAACATTAAAATAATAACTAAAGGATATTATTTTGCCACGCAATGGCTTGTGGTAGGAGGGGCATCAATGACCGCTAGGGGGGGCACGGCCCCCGAATGCCCCTCCATAACGCCGACACTGGGATGAACCATGTGAGTGCCCTTTGCCATCCCGCAGGTCTGTGCATGGAATTGAAATGTGTGTACACACACACACACACACACACACACACACACACACACACACACACGTTTTAATTAGGTAAAATTCATGGATTGTTTTGTGATTCGATCTTTCAAACTTAGCCCTGCCAAAGCCGACAAAAGGTTGCCTAAACCTTTCGTTTTGTGCAGATGTTAACAAGTAGATTATTCAAAGCTGTGCATGTCAGCGTGACCTACATAAGTGAAACGTACTGTTTTTTTAAGTGAAAGGCTACATCATATAACATTTGAAAATCTTTTCTATAGTTATAATAACACCAACAGTAGATTTAAACCATTACAGGTTAAAGTGACTCAAACAACTGCTACAATGGCTCTCACGAGCAGTATGCAAAAAGAACCCCCCCCCCCCAAAAAAACCAACGCAGATAAATGAAAGAGAATGTGAGGTTATGTGATAGGACTTATTAAATATAATTTTGGAAAACACCTTTGTTAAAAAAAATTTAGTGTTGCACTATTTGTCTTACATAATATCATAATATTCTGTAGTACATTTATTTATTTCAGCAATGGTTTACAAAGAATGGTGTGAAAAGGGAGAAACATCCAGTATGCGGCAGTCCTGTGGGCGAAAATGCCTTGTTGATGCTGGAGGTCAGAGGAGAATGGGCTGACTGCTTCAAGCTGATAGAAGAGCAACTTTGACTGAAATAACCACTCGTTACAACCGAGGTATGCAGCAAAGCATTTGTGAAGCCACAACAAGCACAACCTTGAGGCGGATGGACTACAACAGCAGAAGACCCCACCGGGTACCACTCATCTCCACTACAAATAGGATAATGTGATACAGGCGGGAATCGGATCTCACACAGCCATACTGCTGCTCGACTAAAAACTTTTAGCTGACCAAAAGCATATCGACCAAGCAATTGACTAGTGGACTGAATGGGGTCAGCCCTTGTACTGGCCTGAAATCATAATCGGTCGACCTATACAATCAGCCTACCTGGTTAAATCATGTTGAAATTAAAAAAATATAGCTATATATCATTCCGTTGCGATTGTGAAGTCATTCAAAAGTGAGAACTAAGATCTGAGGGATTTGTTTCTTTGAGAGGAATAGGTAGTAGGCATGCACTGTATAGAAGGGACCATGTTATCAAGATGGCTTGGCTCTCACCCAGATGCATCAGGGAGCTGAGGTATTTTAATTCTCTTTAGCCAGGAAATGAAATCCTTCAATGGACCCACACTGATAAGTCTGTCCTGGAGCCAGCTGGTCCTGCTCAGCTTCAGTGGTGATTGTAGATTTAATAGTTGTATTTTAACAGGCAGTGGAGTTGATCACATTTTGAGAGTTTCTTGATGCTTCTGTGTGTGTGGTCATATTTTAAGTGGGAAAACACTAGGCAAAATACACAGGTAGGCTGATTGAATTTGGTTTAAAACATTGCTATATGCTCTAAGGCTTTTTAAGAATACATAACTGAACATGATCAAAATCCAGATATTGACTGTGTTTTGTTATTGTCTTACATTTTGTGATGTTATGCCAATACTGTAATCATAATGTGATCTGTAGTCAGTAGGGCTACTATGCTTGTTTGACTAAAGGTTTTAAAGCCAGCTAAAATACTAGATTTGATCTTTACAAGAAAGGTCAACTGAGGCTTCTTTTAACATTAAGAAATATTTGTAATGCTGAAGATAAATAGTGTAGCTACATACATATGTACAGTTGTATACAAAGGTTAGGCAGCCCTGACAATATCCATGATTTTCATGTATAAATAATTTGGTGTTTGGATCAGCAATTTAATTTTGATCTATCAAATAACTGAAGGACACGGTAATATTTAAGTAGTGAAATTATGTTTATTGGATGAACAGAACATGTGCAGTGTGCGTCAATGAAATTAGACCGGTGCATACATTTGGGCTCTCCTACAGAAATATCACATCAATGTTTAGTTGAGCCTCCTTTAGCAGAAATAACAGGCTCTCGACACTTCCTATAGCCTGTAATGAGTGTCTGGATTCTGGATGATGGTATTTTGGACCATTCCTCCTTGCAAAACATCACCAGTTCAGTTAGGTTTGATGGTTGCCGATAGGGGTGGCACGGTTCATGAAAACACATCCGAACTGTTCGGTTCGCTTGTCTCGGTTTGGTGCGTGTGCATCGCACGGTTCGTCGGTACATTGCTAATGTGCCCAAACCACTTTCTGCCATTGTGAACACTTTCAACACTTATGTTAAAACACTTACCAGAAATGACAAGCGGGATGAGTGTGACAAACGCAACATATGGCAGCTGATTGGACGAACGTGTTATGTGGGTCTGGCTGCTCCAGAATTTCAAAACAGACTAATGGTGTTCTGAATACGATCTCATATTTTACAAAATAGTTCACTGAAAGGTGTTTCTGAAAGCTTTTTAAGTGAGAAATAGGGCATACAGTTGGTGAATCTGTCTTCATTTCAGATCGACAAAGGTAAGTTTAAAAGATTTTCGTCAGATTTTGAGATGCCACGAGTGGAGGCAATTGCTCCTCAACGGTGGAGTGTGGAGTGCTGCAAGGTCACGTTGCGTGTATTTTTTTACGAGCTATACTGACGTTGGAAGTTAGATAAATTGCAAGTTATTTCAATTGCTATTCTATAATATTTCAAATTCCGTTTGTGCATAATTATATGTAATAACTATCTTTTAATACTGTATCCTAAATTGTGGATTATTAAGCTATATATCATATGCTGGAGTATATTTCTGGAGTGATAAAATTAAAAGAAAAAATAACAACAAGAATCGTACAGAACCGAAAACTGTGACCCTAAAACCGTGATACGAACCGAACCGTGGGTTTTGTGAACCGTGCCACCCCTAGTTGCCGAGCATGGACAGCCCGCTTCAAATCACCCCACAGATGTTAAATTATATTTAGGTCTGGGGACTGGGATGGCCATTCCAGAACATTGTACTTGTTCCTCTGCATAAATGCCGGAGTAGGTTTTGAGCAGTGTTTTGGGTCGTTGTCTTGTTGAAATATTCTGCCCCTGCACAACCTCAACTTTGTTACTGATTCCTCTACATTATTCTCAAGTATCTGCTGATATTAAGTGGAATCCATGCAACCCTCAACTTTAACAATATTCCCAGTACCGGCACTGGTCACACAGACCCACAGCATGATGGAACCTCCACCAAATGTTATTGTGGGTAGCAATTGTTTCTCTGGAAGGCTGTGTTCTTTTGCCACCATGCATAACACCCTTTATGACCAAATAACTCCATCTTTGTTTCATCAGTCCACAGCACCTTCTTCCAAAATTAAGCTGGCTTGTCCAAATGTGCGTTTGTATACCTCAAGTGACTCTGTTTGTGGCGTTTGTGCAGAAAAGGCTTCTTCCCAACACTCTCCCGTACAGCTTCTCCTTGTGCAAAGTGCGCTGAATTGAACAATGCACAGTGACACCATCTGCAGCAAGATGATGTTGTAGTTCTTTGGAGGTGGTCTGTGGGCTATTTTTGACCGTTTGCATCATCCTTTGCCTCTCTGATATTTTACTTAGTCTACCACATCTGACCTTAGCAAGAACTGTGCCTGTGGTCTTCCATTTCCTCACTATGTTCCTTACAGTGGACACGAACAGCTTAAATCTCTGTGATAGCTTTTTGTAGCATTCCCCTAAACCATAATGTTGAACGATCTTTGCTTTCAGGTTATTTGAGAGTTGATTTGAGGCCCCCATTTTGCCACTCTTCAGAGGAGAGTCAAAGAGAACAACAACTTGCAAATACCTTTTCTCATGATTGGATGCACCCGTCTATGAAGTTCAAGGCTTAATGAGCTCCCCAAACCAACTGTGTGTTCCAATTAATCAGTGCTAGGTAATTACAGGTATTCCAAAAAAAACTGACAAGGGTGCCCAAGTTTTTGCACCTCTAATTTCGTTTGGATGCATGTTGCACATTCTCTGTTAATCCAATGAACCTCATTTCATTACTGAAATATTATTGCTGATCCAAACACTACATTTTTTTTATTAATGAAAATCATGAAAATTGTCAGGGGTGCCTAAACTTTTGCATATGACTGTATATATATATACATAATGGTGGTTACCTGGTTGGGAAAGCACATTACATTAGAATTTTCATGGGGGTCCGCTAGTGCTGGGCGGTATGACCAAAAATGTATATGACGGTCTTTTTCAAGATTCTACCGTTTTCATGGTATGTGACTGTATTTTCATTTTTTTCCATGCATAATCAGGTGTTCCCAGCATTTTCTTCTGGTTGAGAGACAAATTATTGCAGTAGATTCATACATTTTTTGATATTCCAAGACGTGCTTGCGGCTAAGGTGGTGAAGCAAATTGCTCGTATCCAATGTTGTGAGTAGAATCTACAGTTGTTGCACCAAATAAAAATAAGACTAGTCGTAGCTGTCCACCGTGTGCAATGCGCGTCCGTGAAATCAGAATATTTCTAGTGATAGTTGCTAGAAAGTGTTCTTTCCTTAATCCAAATAGATCAAATGGACAAAGAAAGTTTGAAACGTTTCATTGTTGCCCCCTGGCAACCGTTTCGTTCCATAAGCCATAAAGTGTAAAAGAAAAGAAGCTACCATTAAAGTACTTGCATTTCATTGGCTTAAAATCATAGTATTTTAATGTAATTTTAAATTTAACTAATAATAAATTGATCCCTAAATTCGATGTGCCTGCAGGAGAAATGTAAATAGCTAAAACCGTTTACTAATTTTTTTGAGTTACAAAGCCAAAGAATGCGTGTGTGCACTGTGCACTACGGTATGAAAAATACATGGAATTTGCTGCTTTAACCAACTTTAGTTAGACAAAACAACTAGCATCGTCCTAACTTGAGAAAGATAACAGAAAATATATTCATAATTTAGCATGAGGAAGGGCAGTGAAGCGTCACTAACAAGCATTCATGTTTAATACTGTAGTGATGGAAAACTATGTTCTACGTATTGGGAATGGACCGCAAAGCTGAAAGTGACTGATCAAGATTTGTTTCTAACATAGTACCATTTTAACAAACAACACGTTGGCTATTTCCAGGCATTTGATTGATAATCCATGTAGTTCGCTGCTAATGTAAATAATGTTCCCTGTATCTTCGTTTGAACAAAATGGTCTTTCTCCAAAGAAATTACAGCTAAATCTCAATGCAATCAGAGAGTCACAGCCTGCACCCTGGCTGGGCCTGCTAGCTACTATGCGTAGCTCATTGAGAGTTTACGCCCGGCTGGGGCAACAGGTACTGTATAAATATAAAGTCCGACGTAAAGGGCATTTTAGGTCGGACCATAGAAATTAAATCTAGATTTAATTTCTATGGGTCTAGATTTAATTTCTATGGGTCGGACATACATAAATCAGAGCCCTGGCTGTGCCAGCTACTATGCTTACGCCCGGCTGGTGCAACAGGTATAAATATAAAGTCCGACGTAAAGGGCATTTTAGGTCGGACATACAGTGACCTATATATGTCCAGCTGGTGCAACCGTCCCTGCCCAGAGCACTAGTTTACCTTCTCCACGCCTTGCAGTCGCACCATGCGTGTTTAGAAGCGCCACATTGAAAAGGGTCTGAACCGAAACAGTGTCGCGCAGCGTAGCTTTCCGGACGTTATGTATTCAAATACACCGGTATTGCGGTATATAAACAATTAATATCATAACAAAATTAAACACCGCTATTCTGTGTGAACCGGTATACCGCCCAGCACTAGGGTCCGCATGGCTTAGTGGGCTAAGTCGCTCAATTGCAGGAAAGTCTAAGTCATGATATTTAGTGGTTCGAGACTGAACAAACAAACAGCAAGCCGCGGAAGGAACCCAGCACTTGGGCTGAAAACAACCAGATCATCCGCATGAGATGATTTACACACCTATCTCCAATCATACACCCAGTGTTACAACATTTCAGTTTAATGTTTGTATGTGGCGCTACACTAGAGTCTAGTGACAACGCTATAAAAGCCTATTGCGGTGCTTGTGTCACTCCCTTATCCCTCCGACCAGTTCCTATGGCCACTTGACCAGTGCGAATGCAAATAGCAAAACCTGTTTTTGGGGAGAGTAGTTAGTAGAACTGTTTAGAAGTGGACTGTTCCTATAACTACGTTCCTGTAACTACTTGGTCGGAAAGAGGCTAATGGGTACTTTCCTCGGACCTCCTGCATGAGGCAGCGCAAATTGGCATAGCGCTGCTCGGGATTTGGGTTAGATGAGTCAGATTATCTATTCTGCCATGTCGCTCCCCATTGACTCCTTGTGTCCAGATCAGGCACCTATGATTTCAGTCTCGGAATCATTCGGTGAACGTAATCATCCCGTGCATGATCTGACTAAAGGCTTCCGTGTTGGATGGGCAGTGTTAAAGATTTGGCAGCTGAACGACATGTGGTTGGATGAACCATGTGTGCCCCCCTCGCCATTCCACAGATCAGTCCAAGGAGTTGTGGAGCTGCCGACAAGGCAGGGTTAGTGGGAATTGGTAAGGGAAGAAAATGGAAAAAAAATCTAATTAATTAAAAGATCCTATTTTTAAGTAGCCTACATTATGCATTTGGATCCCCATTCACTTAATTTTTCATGTTATAAAGATTTAAGTAGTTTGTCTTAATGATACGTCTTTCAATGTTAGCCCCAATTTAACCACATTGTAGTAAACATAAGCTACTGGACAAGAACATGTCTGGGGTTGGATCAAATGCCTGCACACCCAGCTTCTCTCCAGAGCAGGGGAATTTTATGCTTTAGCGTAATTGAGCAGGGATTCTACATGTTGCCTTGTTCAAGAGCTCAGTGGTAGGAGATGGTAGAATTATGGGGATCAGAAACCTGCAACCTTTTATTTAGGTTTACAGTAAATCGGTTATTTTAGCTATATATACAGCCTATATTTCACATGAGTATTTTCATGATAATACACTGCTTTTGAAACAGAAAATTGTTTATTTAGGGCCAAATTTTAACATACTAAAATTGAAATCAATTGCAATTAACTACCAACACAAATTTGATTAATTTCAATAATAATTTTAATCATTTGACAGCTGTAAGTTAAATATTCATAAGTATAAAATATATCAAAAATCCAAGTAGAAGCAACCTGTTCAGGAACATTTGGAATGTTGTAAGGTTAGAATAGTTTCTGTAACTTCAACTGTGGGAGGGGTTAGTGACTGAATAAACTGAATAATAATTAGAGGAAGTTTATTGAATATCTGAACCGGGGCCTTTGCTTTGGAAGTAGTTCCATTAATAACTTAAAAGGTAGCTTTGTTGTTTATTTGTCATTTAAATGGTGTTGGTATGGGTTAGAATTTTAAATCTAAAACGTCCTCTCTTTTTCAAAATTCCTAGAAAATATATTTCTTAACATCATCCCAATGTTGTATTTTAATATTGTGACTGTTTAAATGCTGTCATTTTTAAATTATTGAGATCCCTATCATTAACTAATACCCCAAATCAAAAGGTTTTATTTATTTATAGAGAAAAAGCAACCAAGTCTATTGTATTCCTTGTTCATTGTCTCTTCTAATTACAATGTCGCTGTATTGAGTCCATCAAACTGAGATGATTAGGAGGTAATGCTAATCTAATTGAGAACTAAGTGTGACTGTTCTACCTTTCAACTCCATTCAGATAATTGCAAGCCTTCCTGTTTGTTGCTGAAGCATGTCCTTCTCCTTTTAATGTTTAAATCAGTTTTTTAATTCCATCTTTAATTATACATCATCCATCCATCCATTTTCATCCGCTTATCCGGGATCGGGTCGCAAGGGCAGCAGGTCCAGCAGGGGACCCCAAACGTCCTTTTCCCGAGCCACATTAACCAGCTCCGACTGGGGGATCCCGAGGCGTTCCCAGGCCAGGTTGGAGATATAATCCTGCCACCTAGTCCTGGGTCTTCCCCAAGGCCTTCTCCCAGCTGGATGTGCCTGGAACACCTCCCTAGGGAGGCGCCCAGGGGGCATCCTTACCAGATGCCCAAACCACCTCAACTGGTTCCTTTCAACGCAAAGGAGCAGCGGCTCTACTCTGAGATCCTCACGGATGACTGAGCTTCTCACCCTATCTCTAAGGGAGATGCCCGCCACCCTCCTGAGGAAACCCATTTCGTCCCCTTGTACCCTGGATCTCGTTCTTTCGGTCATGACCCAGCCTTCATGACCATAGGTGAGGGTAGGAACAAAAACTGCCCGGTAGATTGAGAGTTTTGCCTTCTGGCTCAGCTCTCTTTTCGTCACAACGGTGCGATATAATGAGTGTAATACCGCCCCCGCTGCACCGATTTTCCGACCAATCTCCCGCTCCATTGTTCCCTCACTCGCGAACAAGACCCCAAGGTATTTTAACTCCTTTGCTTGGGGTAAGGACTCATTCCCTACCTGGAGTAGGCACTCCATCTTGTACAGATAATGTAAATTTCCAAAATGCCTAACAAATACTGTGAGATTTCAGTTGTGCTTTAATGATAGCCTAGAAAACTAGACGCACCCTAGCGGCAGCAAATATAATTTGCAGCTAGGGTCAGTCTAGCAACACTCCTTTGACTTGCGAGCTGGAAAAACCAAATTCTGGTCAGGCCAATCACTCAATCATTGGCAGTACTGTAATAAACATTAATTTGGTCTATCTATAAAGTTTAAGTTTATACATTTTTATTTTCAAATATACTGTATTTTTTGTCACATTAGTTTGGCCTCTGCAATGAATGACTAGAATGCATTATGAATGTGTCAACTCATCTTTCATGATGTTAATGTTCAGAAAAAAGATGCCCCCACAATCACTGTGAATGATGAAGGAAGCTTTGGTTGAGAGAGATCAGGCCAAGAGGCATCAGTGTTGGCCCCCAGACTCAGTGGTCAGATCCACCCGTGTCAAAGTGTAGTTTGGGGCATGGCCATTTGGAGCAGAGTAGCTTTCCCCGTAGGTACCTCCTACACTGCACATTTCTTAAGGCTTGCTGTGTGCATGAGGACTTTTTCTGCTGCCCTAATAAAGTGCGGTAATTCCAGAAATGGGTCTTGAATTAGTAGCATTGATGTGCCTTTCTGTTTTTTTCCCCCTATTTTCCTGTAAATCTCTTTCCGTCTTCAGCAGTATGCTGCATGTGAGCTGGCATGATGGCGTATCTCCTCCCTCACTTACTCGTTTGCTCAATCACATGCTCACTCACATGTTCATCCTCGCTTTCAGTTCCAAGAAGAGGCTTTAAATTTTGTGGCTTTAGAAATGCATGTAGTAGGAATAGCTGGATGACTCATTGTCTTTGTTACATTTGAGCCTGTTTCTTCTACCTTTTTTAACATTAATTGAGACAAAGCTAAATTAGATTATTTTTTCCCCCCTAGTTGGTGTTGTGTCTGCTGGACATGTGCGATTGGAAATATGATTCCAGGAAAGGTTAATATCAGGTGAACTCTGCAGAGTCAGTGGAAAACAAAGTGCTCTAAGCAAATTACAGCTGTAAAAATGTTTTTTTGTTTTTATTCTTTATTTATTTGAAGCACATTTTTTAAAGGCTTTCTTCTTTGGTGTTTAAAATGTTTTTCAGGCAGTAAAAGTTAAGAAAAACAGGTTTAGTGTCTATGTATCCTTGTGATTACAACATTCTGAGCAAAATCGTAATAATACTTTTCCAGCTGTCAGTTAGATGTCTTGTAAGTCACAAGTTTTCATTGATATGAATCTTTTTTTTTTCCTTGCTTAGGCCTGTCTCTGAGGTTACTGGCCCACTGCAACCCTTTTCATCTTAAGGCCAATCACCCACCCTAAAATTTATGGTTTTATTTTTTTTAGGTTCTCAGCAGTGAAAAATCTGTTACTGTCAGGAGGTAGCCACAGGCATCAGACAGCTTTTTTGAACTAGTGTCCATGGAGAAGCAAACTTCTGATAGGGTGGGCCGACTGCTTGCCTTTACGTGATTTGTCAAGAGATCTGAAGTCACATAGTTCCCTCTGGGTAGTGAAGTTTGTGTAACGTTATGATCATTTCCCAATCTCTCTGACACTGACTCTTTCTCTGTCTATTTTCAGATTTTGGATAGTTTGCAACTTTAACTTCTATACTTTGATAATATGCACAAATGAATCACAAATTGTTTGTACTAGATTTTTACCATTTTATCAGCACTCTGTCAGCTGAACCTTGCATACATTTTGTTTTTGTTAACATGTTTCATGTAGACATTTAACCCCTATTTTTAAATGTCTCATGTTGAGTCATTTATCATTAGAAAGCGTATTTCCTGAAGCATATTGTTGGCTTGTCCATATATGGCTATATCCTTTGTAGTCGTAGTGGTTTGTGCTGAAAGATGAGTGGAAAATAATGTTTTAATTGCATTAGCACATCTTTATTGGCCAATTTTCTCAATCACATGTAGTTTATGTGCAGAATTATTTTTCTCAGTCATTCAAGGATGTACATTCACATAATTCCACACAGAGGTTCTTAGGTCTTACAGCCAGAATTATACAGAAGATTTTTTTAATAACTTGTATAATTTAGAATTAAACTAATTTTATCTATAAATACAAATGTGCATCCGTCATACATGAGAATTTTGTTTTTTAAATAATTTAATCAAATAACAATATTTTGATGAACTGTTCTGTATAAGTCTGAGCTATAGGTCGATCGATGATGATTTTTCAAGGCTGATACCGATTAACGATTATTGGAAAACCAAAAAAGCAGATGCCGATGAATCGGCTGATTATTATGATTTCTTTGGGGGGGGGAAATAATGACTGAAAGAACTAACTTTTAATATAACTTCTTAATATAATACACAAAATAGTTTCAAATCTCAAATACATTGCCTATCAAAATATTAAAATTTTGGTAACACTTTATTTTGAGAGTCCATATCTAGATGCTCTACATATTATCTGCATACTGTCAACAACATTTTAACAAACTATCTACTAACCCTAATCCTAACCTTAACCATTCCCCTTATGTTAAACCTAACCTTAACCATCACCCTAAAACATATTCTAAACTTACCCCTACCCTTAAAATACACAATTAGTTGCTTATCAAAAGATGGTTTGTTAATAGTTTGTTGATAGTTATATCATCAACAAACTATCTGTAGAGCACATACAGATGGAATGTCAGACTCTCCAAATAAAGTGTAACCAAAATTTTTTCTAACAAAATGCCAAACAAATGGCAAAACACATAGTAGGCATAGTACGATTTGTATTTAATACAACTTCGCCTATTAAATCTGTTTTGTAAAACAAACTCCTGGGTTTTGCCTAAACATTTAGTCTGTGCATTTTGATAGATCCAATTCCAACCAGAAACATTGGGTAAGATTTATGAGCTTCACACTACTGTTAATTAAAACCCTTCACGATTATCTTGCACATAATTTGTACCGTGGGACAGAGGGAAGAAAAATACAAAAATTATAAGTTGTGGCTCATCCCTGTGGGTTACAAACAGCTGGAGCTATGGCACCTCAAAGTTGGTCGTGTTGTTTTTTTACTTAACACATTACAGACAAGAAGTAAAAAATAGCTGGGATTTAAAAAATGTATTGAAATATAGTAAGAAATGGGTGCACCATTTTGATGTTGACTTGTTTGTATGCCCTCCAAACTTTGCACACTGGTCCAGGAGCCCTTAACAATATTTATTAAAAAGCCTTATTCGTCATGGTTTACATGCTTTATACAAAAACAACAAAATATACATATGTCAGGGTTTACCGCAGCACTTCGTAATTAAGGTAGCCGCCCTGACAACCGCCGCTGTAACTGAGCAGTCCCAAGAAACAAAATGTGATGTGTGATATGTGTACGACCAGCGCCTCCTGCTGGTATTTTAATGTAATTGCGCTATGTTAAGTACGCAGCAATAAACAGTGAACACGATCACCGTTGCACATTTCGGAAGTTGTTTGCACCCCCCCCGTACACAAACCGAACCCTGCCGCCTTAACACTTTCTGAGGGAACCCTGATATGTTCTTTAGTTTTTTTTTATAAATATTTAATAAAACATAAAATTCAATGACCCAGGATGTTGGATTTCATTCATCCTTGTTGTAGCCATGGGTCTGTTGAGTCCAAAACCACAAGGCACTTCACTGTAGGTCAAAGTATGATCTTTCCAGAGGCCAAAAGGTCAACTTTTTATAAATAACAATAAATTGTTGTATTAGCAATCTCTCCCAAGTATTGTTTTTCACTGTAGAAATCTCAAATGTCATAATGATTTGCCAATGCAAGAGGGTACCGGCACCTTTTTTTTCCCAACTTCAAGTGTCAAGAATCGGTTGCAACGGTTTTCGGGTCACCAGTACACTGAACGAGAACTGTTCATTTCGGACATGTTCGATTTGAGAACTGATGAGTTGATAATACTGAGCATGCGCCGAACACTATGACTGACTGCTACAGCACCAGCTTCTGAACCGAACTAGGACTGATGCTATGAGCACGTGTGAAAGGAGGACTTGAATGAGGGGAAAATCTGGCGAACAGTATTTAATTGCAAATAAATCGTAATGGATTAAGCATAGTAAGTGGATCATGTTTCCTGCGCTGAAAAAGACTGATTTATTCACTTTATAATTGTAAAACATCCTCGTTTGCACATTGGATGTTTGAGAAGCAAAACTTAATTGTAATCAACTTATCAGATTATGAAGATGTTTTAACTTACTGATGTTCTGATAACTGACTTTATACATTTGAATGTGTAAAGCTGATGATAGCTGATGTGTGGTGAGCGTTCTGGTGCAAAATTGCTGCCGTGCATCACCCAACTGGGTGCTACACATTGGTGGTGGATGAGGTGGGCTTTCCCCCTCACTGTGTAAAGCGCTTTGGGTTTCTTGGAAGAAAAGCGCTATATAAGTTCAATGCATTATTATTATTATTATTAAAGTGTTTTTTCATTCCGTCCCTTGATAAACTTGATGTCATTACATCGCAAATGACGTAATTACATTTGAGCATAAATTAACCAGTGATCCTTTTCTTTACCCTTTTTTTTTTAAACTGTCCAAAAGAACCGGTTCGTGTAAAACACCCGAACTTCCCATCATTAATAGGAATATGATACGATTAGGCTATGTAATGTTATTTTTCTTGATCGAAAAAAGTTCTGTACTTTTTTACCTTACATTTCTTGGTGTCAACATGACACGGGAGACATGTAGGCCTATTGCTTTTTTCCCAGAAATACAGACATGCATGGTAATAAAAAATAACAATGTCTGCTTCGGAGAAGTAGTTTTTGCTATCGGACAAGTAAAAAATAGACTTGCTTGTTTGAAGTACAAGGGGCCAATAAAATTAATGTCAAGCACTGTACTGTATATATTTTAAACATTAACATTGCTTAAAATAGCCTGTTTTCTGTAAAGTCATCATTAACTCAATCCACACTATAGGGTTGTCCCCTGGGCTATTGACAGTTTCTGCAGTAAAAACATTTTGCTGGCCTTCAAAAGCCTAAAGAAGACTTAGCTGCATATGTTATTTGCTACAAATAAGTAAATATTAAGTAAAATCCAATGTTGAATTCCTTCCTTAGAAACTAACAGTTATTTTTACATTTTATCTTCTCTTTATCGCTGATATCCGAGACTTGGGGCTGAGTCTCTGCCTTGCAGGACAAACATTGTCATGATAGTAAGTGGTTCGAGCCAGACTATGGCTTCTCCGAATTTGCCCGGAACCTCCAGCACCAGGCAGCACAAATTGGCTTAGCGCAGCCCAGAATTTGGGATAGATAAGTCGAATTGCCTACCTTGCCAAGTTGCTCGCAGAAGTATAATTGGTAAGTGTCAAGAATCAGCCAGCTAGGGGACATGTGGTTAGGTGAACCATGTTAGCGCCCTTCACCATCTTTCATCTGTCCAGGGATTTTCAGGGCTGCCGACAAGGCAGTTTAAGTGTGAAATTGAACAAGACCTATTGTGAGGGCAGAAAAATGGGGAAAAAAACCCCCCTCACCCAAAAGTATTTGTAAAAACCTTAATCTCTTGATTACATTAACATAAACACTACTGTAGCGTCATGGGGGCTTGAGTACTGGGGGCTTGAGCAAATCCCGAATTTGCCGCTGTCATTGAACACCCATCGACCCAGAACTCAATCTAGCTTCAGACCAGTTACATTGATTTTAGTTGTGGGGTCAAACCTGACTAAACCAAAGTGTAAAAAGGAATGCGGTGACCTTTCTAGGTGGGTATGAGGTGCTTGGTGTTTGTGTCAAGGGGACGTGCAGAGTAGTGCTCAGAAACAAAATGGAGATTTTCTCAATATGGTCAATTCTAATCTTTTGCTAAGGCATATTGCAGTTACTGTAATTCCATATCACTCTCTTTCCACAAAGCCGCCTTCATCAATGCTGGCTTGAAATCTTGTGTCATTTTAGCCTTAAACAGGTATTGAGAAGCTGAGTAGTTCTTTGTTCACTACTCAAGGGGAAAAAAGTATACTTAATTGTACTTGAAATATAGTACAATTATATTTAGTATAAATAAAATATGAATGGATGGATAAATAAAATACATTATTTTCATATGGTTACACATTAGTTTACTAAAAGTGTAATACTGGAGTATAATTTGAATTTACTTGTTGTACTTGGGTAGGTTTTAATCTGCTGAAGTGCATGAGATAAATTAGACCACTACTAACAAAAATACACAATTCACAATTAATTCCACTAAACTATGCAAATTACTATAGATTGATATCTTTGAAATCACTGTTTGGGTGTGTTCTGATTTGTTTCTTTGTTGTTCAGCATGCCTACTACGTGGCAGCCGTTTGTGCTTTCATATTTTTTACATGATATGTGATGAATGTGGACTGGAATCGACTTTCTTCAGTTTCCTTGCCAGTGTCTGTTAATTCAGCTATGTGTACTAACTAAACTGAAAGAGGAATATTACCCTTCTTTCCAACTGGCCAGAACAGTAGATTGCATAGAGTTGCATTGTTTCAGGATGCTGTCACAAACACTCCTAATGAGTGGGGTGTGTGTGTGTTTCATAGACTGTATATAGTACTGGACGTAACATGTTTGACGTCACCCATTGGTTTGTGAAGATCTGATTTGAGTCGTCGAGTTTGCCATTGCGGGCGCAGCCATCATGGTTGCGGATGTGGCGATTTTAGACGAGGTGGTATTGACTGTGATGTTATCTGAGAGTTGGCAACGCTGCTTACGCTCTACGTTACACAATTTCACTGGCACAGTCAATGTCAATCACACCATAGCCACTCCCTAAAACACCCCCTACTTGATCTCTGATTTTAAAATCAACAAATTAAAAAATGAACATCATTTTGTATTGCAAAAGACCTTAAACTAGTGATTGAGACCATAAACGTATTATGAAAATGTTTACTTAGGTAATAAATCAATTGAGTGGCTTACTTTCTCATAGACTTCTACAGAAACCAACCTATTTTGCAACCACACGTGTCACCTCTAGCTGGAATTCAGATAGAATGCAGGTTTAAGGTACTTCCCGTTTGCTTCACTTTGCCAACCTGGATGCTAGCCGTGCGTGTGTGCGTGTGTGCGTGCGCGCGTGTAAAGAATTTAAGAACAATTCCTTTGTTGAGAATGACAAAAAAAATTATTTAAGTTGATGTTTTCAACCCCTGGATACAATACGCTAGTTCCTAATGTTTACCAGTCATAAAAGACAGGTTTCTTCTGTAGTTTTCAAAAAAGTTACATAGTGCATGTTTAATTCGCTGCAGATTGCAACATCGATTCATCCAGACACTAGCGGTACCAGGCAAGCACATGCGTATAGTGTGCATGTCTGACTATGGAAACGAGAGAGCACGCCAGGTATGAATGTTGCTCGTTATTGCTTATCTTATCCAATGAATGTACATAGCTACTATAATAGTTATCATTGCATCAAACAGATAGAAGTTATCAGCTTGCTAGCTAACACCAACTTTGGCAAAATAAGAATACACAACATTTCAACTTGAAACTCAACAAACCCCTAGCCATTTCAGGTATTTATTGTGTTCCAGCTGATGCACACCTGGAATTAAGGCACACAAATGTAACTGGGGAGGCTCGACTTTAAGAGCAAACTTAATTGAATTAGAATCTGTTGTTAATCAACTGCCAGAATATGATTTACTATTATTTTTTTTGTTGTATTGTATTTGGTACTAGGTACTCAGCTGCGGTTCCGCCCGGTATAATTTACATCCTAGTAATAGTATGCCTATTTGACCCATATTGGAATGGTTTTCTAAGATTAAGCAGCCTGTATTACCTTGCATATAGCCTATAGCCAATGTTCGAACATTGCAAATTATTTTTATAATGTCCTGACATGCCATTCAATCCTGCATTAAAACTGCATTTATTTCATGTTCGCATTTCAACAAAGCTATACTACTGTCCAAAAGTATTTTTTTCAACAATTTCAAATCTTCCTCCTTTCTATGTTTTAATATAACATATGCTAACAATAAATCTCTTACATATTACAAATCCTGTTCCCATCAGGTGCGCATCTGATAATGCAGCATGTCATGAAAATATTGCTTTGCTTGTCATGTGAATAATTTACATTTAAGACATTTAGCTGATGTTCTGGACTTACTGAAAGTAAAGGAACATTGCCCTGGAGCAACTTGCTCAAGGACAAAACAACATTTGCCACAGTTGTTATTGAACCGCCAACCTTCTGACTGCAAGTCTGACTCTTTAACCAGTGAACCATTTGCTAATATTGTGCATCTGGAAAGTATTCACTTGTAGTATTCAAATGGATTCAATTCACTATTTCTCTCCACATTCTACAAACAATACCCCGTTATGACAATGTGAAAGAAGTGTGTTTGTCATAACGGGGTATTGTTTGTAGAATGTGTTCAATGTGAAAGAAGTGTGTTTGAACACATTCTACAAACAATACCCCGTTATGACAATGTGAAAGAAGTGTGTTTGAACACATTCTACAAACAATACCCCGTTATGACAATGTGAAAGAAGTGTGTTTGAACACATTCTACAAACAATACCCCGTTATGACAATGTGAAAGAAGTGTGTTTG
>JACXGM010009710.1:7161-17936 GCA_016801145.1 Umbra pygmaea | reverse complement strand
AAGCACTTATGTTTATCAGTAATGTATACATTACAGCACTGACTTTCTTTGGTTAATTAATTTATTATCTTTCTTTGGGTGAGGTGATAAAAATGAGAGCAGAGCGTAAGAAGAGGGAGAGACCCAGAGGAAGGGTACAGACCGTGGCCGAGTCGGGGGCAACCCCAAGCCTTTTTAAAGGTACGTAATTTACTGTAAGTGGCTCCGAATAAGAGCATCTGTGATGACAAAAATATTAAATGTATATAGAAAGAATTAATCACAAAGATAGCTAGAAAAGGATAGTACGACAGTGTTGCCAAGGGGGCGTTATTATCTTAACCAATTCAGGCACACAAAAAAAGATCCTGAACGGGTGCTTCTGCTGAGTGTATAAGAAATGTGCTTTTTAAAGTGTCACTGGCCTTCTCATGTTGCCCCATGATACCCGGTGCTTGTGGATTACACTGTGTGGACTATACTCAACCCTCTTTCAGGGAAGTTGCAGTACTTTGGTGGTGTGGTCTTGGCAAATTGGGTTGGTCTGAATCATGCCTGCTTGGTCCTGCCCAAGGTTTTATTTGTGCAGGGCTACATCTACAGACCCCCCGTCTCAGTCCCCAGATGTGATGCTGCAATAGTTTATGTGCCAGGGGGACTAGGGTCATTTGGTCCTTGCTCAGTCCCCATTTACGTTTAATTTGTTTATGAGATGGGGGATAAGAGACCGTTTCTGTATGCCAGAGTTGTATATCGAGGTACCAGACCTAATGCATGCCCATTCTAACTGTTTCTGATGTCGTGTTGATCCTAGGAGGCCCCAAACCCTTGGAAAATGCTTCGGGACCACAAGGCCTGATGACTCCTTCCTGTCTCTGTACTGTACCCACCTCACTGCGCTGGTGGCCATGTCACTGCTGTTGGTGATCAAGTTTTCTGCGCAGCGACTTTAGCGGTACCTTTCCAGAGCACATCCCGTTCTCCCTGCCCAAGACCACCGAATTGTGTTGATGCTACACAAAGACAGTGGTCACAGCCCACCTATTCCTATCTCCGTTTATGGACACTAATTGAACATTGCTGAACGATGTGGCCTTAATGCAATAGGTTGTGTATCTTTCAGATTGCCCACCCAGTACAGCCTGAGGAGGGCTACCCCCTTGAGTCTGGCCCCACTCTAGTTTCTTCCTAGGTTCCAACTACTAGGGAGTTTTTCCTAGTCACTGTGCATCACTTGTTGTTGCTTGCTCTTTGTCATTTTAGGCCGAGTATCTGTCAAAGCACTTTGTGAAAACTGTTGTTGTAAAAAGGGCTTTACAATTATATTTGATTGATTGAGTTACCATTTAGGTTGGGTATGTTACTTTTTAAATCTAATCTGTTACAAATACTAGTTGCCCCCCAAAAAAGTTTCAGATTTTACAATTACTGTAATCTGATTACTTGTAATCGGTTACTCCCCATCCCTGGTTACCATGGAGTTAGATAACAGGTTTTTCTAATCATTGATTAATGCGAATCTGCCCAACGCTGTTCCTGGATATCTACTGTCCTGTAGGTTCTCTCTCCAACCCCAGTTGTGACCTAATTAAGATTTAATTTAGCTAGCTCTTAGAATCAGGTGTGCTAATTTAGGGTTAAAAATAATTTTGATTTCCAGGAAGAGGGTTGGGCAGAGTGCTCCGTGTCTGAATTCAGGAATGCATAGACATTAATCCTTCATCCTCCACTAATTAACATTCATTAAATATTATATTATGATTTGAGTCATTTAGAGAGGTTATACTCACTATTAATTAGAAAATAATTTGTGTAGCCAAATTTACATTTGTTACAAATTGTGGTTGATAAAGGCTAATAACTCAACTTTAATCCTGATATTTCTTTTTTTACAGTGTTATGTGTATCTGTTGACAGTGTTCTGATCAGCTTCACTCTCACTTCACCACACCGGCTATGCTAAGGATTGGGTGGAACACAGAGAGCTTAATATTCCAGTCTTGTGTTGGAAAATTCTGCTTCCTTTTTAATGCACAAACAGAAAGAAGCTTTAATAATAATAAAAAAAAATTTTAGGTCCCCCATTTTGTCCAGATATGTTGTATATTGTTAATATTTTATGCACAATTCGCTATGGCAGCGACTTCCTTACATAGGTTTAGGGAGGGAATCTCCATCAAAATGTGTGACGTGCGGTTTGCAAAAGTGGAGGATGTATGTTTGGCAGAACTGTCAATCAAACCAGAGCAGTGATGTCCAATCAGGTTCCAGGTCGGGCAAAATATCTTGACACAACAAAGCAAGAAAGTACTAACCTAAAACACCTCGGAGAAAGAAACAAATTATCACGCGGGTACCAGTTTTAGCTCAACAGCACCGATATACACAGGATTTAGACCTTAGATGCCTAATACTGGCCAAATATTGCGGAACATATATTTAAACAGATTTATTTTTTCATTGTGGGCAAATATTTTAAAAGCTTTTTAAAATGTAATTGGAAAAGGATCCTGAAAACTACATAGGTTCTTTTGCAGTATCTGTTATTCCTTAAATTTGAACAAGATGGGCTAATCCCTGCTGATGAGAGGCATCCCCACAGCTTGATGCTGCCACCACCACACTTCACTGTAAGTTTTGAAACATAGGCAGTATAACGTTTGTGCCACACATAGTTTTTTATCTAAGCTGCATCCATACAGTGGACTAGTGTGCCATTAACCAACTACCATTAACTGACAGTATCTCCTTCATAGTGATTGTTGGCCTTTCTCTTCTCTTACAGATGGACAGCCTTTTGTTGGAAGTGCCTGGGTGGTGTGATGCAACTTCCACCACCTGATTTCGACTGTGTCCACAAAATATCCAGACACTTGGATATTATTTTGTGGCCTTTTCCTAATATATACATTTGTATGATTCTCTCTAACCTCTGTAGAATGCACTTTAGTCATCATGTGCCTTTAGGGTCACAGCCTGACCAATTATCCTTCATGAGAGTTTTTTATCCATAACAATTTAGGTGGAGACCAAAGGTGACAAAATCGTTTCCTGGCCTTCTGTGTAAACAGAGACGGCACAAGGGTTAAACACTTATGGAAGAAACATTTCAGTTTTTCCAAACTTGACCTTGTGATATCCTTGTGTATAGATACACCCTCTAAAATAGGGGTGATCAATAATGCCCCTTGAGATGTACTGTCCTGTAGCTTTCCTCTCCAACCCCAGTTGTGACTAACCTGATTAAGCTTTTCAAGCATTACAGCTAATTATTAGCATCAGGTGTGCTAATTTAGGGTTACAGGGTGGTAGCTCTACAAGTGCAGGATTGAGCACCCCTGATATATAATCTTTTCACTTGTTTGTATCAACTGTTGAAACAATAAAGTGTTCTCCTCGCCTTTCTTTCTGTAAAATGGGGGAGGAATGGGGCTGCAAAAAATAAAACATTCACAGACAGAAAAATGACTATCCATGATATAACAATGATAGTTTCCACCATGTTTTAATTTTTTATTTAACCTTTATTTAACCAGGTAAGTTGACTAAGAACAATTTCTTATTTACAGCAACGACCTGGGAGCAATTAGGGTAAAGTGTCTTGCCCAAGGACACAACAACATTTGGCTCAGTCGGGAATCGAACTGGCAACCTTCTGACTACAAGTCTGACTCCCTACCCACTGAGCCATCTGCGCCCCAAAGGCTGTAGAGTAGCCCTATTAAACTCTGGCCCTGGAAGCGAGTTCCACTCCATGTTTTCATTGCAACCCTTCAATCTGGGACTTATTTAGACCTGGTACACCAGGTGGGTTAAATGGAAATGGTAAGGCAGAACAAAAAACAGCAAGGCCCTTGTAGAATAAGATACTTTATACGTGATTGTAACTGCTGCCTATTCTTGGCCAGGACACTCTTGTGAAAGAGATTTTTAATTTTTAATTAACTAAATAATGTGATGACATATTAAAGCCTGATGGAATTTTCAGACACTTGGAAATATCGTAATCCTCAAGAGGTTGTGGACATAATGATTTTTAGAATTTGGCTTGTAAGTAACAATGAGAATCTCTCAGATCTCTAAAGCTGTTATTTCAGGTTCTGATGTGTACAATAACTACATTAAAACAGCAGAATGGCTTTGTGCTGATGACTGGGATGAAGGCATTCTGTGATCTTCAACTCTCTTGAATCCATTGTTCAAATGAGTCAGTGCGGTAAATGGAAAGATTCCAGGTAATTGAATATTTGTTCCATAAGCCACATTGTTTAGGAGCATTTTGCAGTATCTACCATGGGGTGGGGAATCTGTGACGAGCAGGCAAAGTGAAGTAGAGACCAAACCAATAGAAAAACAATTTATTTAAATACGGCATAGTTCTGAAGTACATGGCCAACCAAATAGCAAACATCCTCAAAATCATTATAATTACAAAGCTGGTAAGTATAATTCCATTTCCTACTATAGCAACCACGCAATTTAAAACCCACACATATACTATAAACAAATCAAAACAAACTTAAACAGACACAGGAAGCAACTCAGCATAGGAGACAGGCATCTAATATACTGTCCTTTTAAGGTTTCTTCTCTGGAATTTGATCCACACACAGTTCTTCATTCTGGGCCCTGGGCCAGACGCAGCTAAGATGAGCCTTCCCCCACATACCCTTGTCTTATGCTTTAGGGACAATCCTCAGGCCTTCTTAAGTGCCAGTCCAAAACCTTAGGCAACCAAGTTCACAACGTAAGCCCCTAAGCCCTCGTTTTGATGGAGTGGACAAGGGTTCCACTGTTCACTTCCAGGGATGAAACGACCCACAATTCCATTTGCGATGATTGTACATCCATTCCTAAACTTTTAACAGAAAACTGTCAACAAAAAGTAATGGAAGTATTTTTGTTAACTTGTTAAATTTGGTGATTGTAAATTTAGTCACAAATGTACCACTGCATAGCGAACAAGTGATTTGTCTTTGTTCTATTTAGTTCATTTATTTTATGGATGCGATGGACCTTCAGTTAAGTGCGGTCCAATAAGTAAACGGTTACACCCTACGCCCTTGTTCTGCAAGTGTTTAATTTGAGGGCTTAGGGCACATTTATGGAATCAAGCCAAAGCCTCCACAAGGAGTCGTCCATGCCTCAAGACTGAATCCTTTCTTGTGGTTACCTGGCGCTCCAACAGAAGCTTAAATGCTCATTTAAAATAATTAATCAATTAACTTCAAGTCAGCAATTAAGCAGTTAATAGCACCTGTGATATTTCCAACCAGCCAGTCCAGGGCCTCCACATTAACCATCTATCATTGCTGTCACCTCACATTTCTGCACAGCACTACAATTCCTAAAAGCTAAAAATGTCCCATTTCTTACATTCCCTGCATACTCACCAATAGGTCACCGAATGAACATGTTTTGGATGTTCTTGATCAAAGGTTTCTGTGACCAGATGATTATCTCTATTCCCAATTATGCCAGATCCATAGATTGGGGTCTGATGAGGTCATTTTAACTGATTAATTTCTCTATAGTAACTTTTATACTGTGAAATCTTTAAAATTTAGCATGTTGAATTTAAATAGTTGCTCAGTAGATATTTTTTAGGCTCAAAATTTTGTAATAAAATATGTTTACCCTAACAACCAATTAGCACCTCTGCCCTCAAAACCAATTGAATGATAAATGCTGAGATGAAATAGCATAATATTTGGCAATGACAAGGTGTGGCGAGGATTGGAATGAGATGCTAAAGAAAACCTGTAACCTTCATGCGTTTTTGCACACATTACCCCATGTGCTTGTGCATCATTTTGTAATAATAACTGGTGTTTACCTTGCCTTTATACTGCATGGATTACAAGTAAACACTGCCAGATTTCTCTGTCTGCTGAATGTATCTGAGGTCTTTACACTGGGCCAGTAGCCTAGTAGTTAGAGCATCTGACCAGTAACTGTGAGGTTGCTAGATCGAATTCCAGAGCTGGCTAGGTGAAAAATCGAGTTAGTGACATGGCAATTCAATATATAAATGGCTTCTAGTGGAGGATTTGGCAGAACCTGATTGGATATAAAGAAAAAAGGAAGTTTTTTCCTCTCTCCCAATTTGATAATATCCGATTAGCGATTATGGTCTTGCCTCAATCTCTACAATTCCACCGCAGGTGTGGGAAAGTCAATGCATAACGTGTACCTCTCGCTAAACTGCTTCATCGCTCAAACCAAGATGTTACCCGGCATGTGTGATAGAGGAGAAAGCATTCCATGGCCAACAACAACAATTGAACTTACTGAGCACCAATTTACTGTGAGGAGTAGCTAGACAGGGTGATAATTCCAACAATCACCATGCATCCCGCCCGTACTTGAGACCAGGATTCAGGCTCATACTGACGCTTTAACCCAGAGCTGTCCAACCTTGTTCCTGCAGATCTACCATCCAATAGGGTTTCTCTTCAACCCTTTAGCACACCTGATACTAATAATTAGCTAATTGAAAGCTAATTTAGGTTGCCCACAACTAGTCTTAAAGAGAAAACCTACAAGATGGTATATCTCCAGGAACAGAGTTGGGCAGCTCTGCTTTAAACAATATAACACCGTTTCGTTTATACAATCATGCAAACTTTCATCTTCTTCGCGTGTACCAATACACAGACACTGTGCTAATAAAATATGGAACCAGAAAAGGAGATGGAGAGATATATGGAAGGAGATTGAGAAACGCTGAGAGAATATCAGACAGAGATGGACATATTTATATATAGAGGTAAAGTGGTATTGTCGAGGGGGGCTTTACAAAGTAAACCAATTTATACAAGGTATCACAGCCTTGAATTAACGCCTAATGACTCTATTAGCTTTCATTTTTGCACCACGGAGATTCGCCCGCATAAATTAACTGCAAGATCATCGGCAAAGTGTCACGGCCAAAGGACAGCTTATAAATACAACAGCCAGGCCTTGTCACCGCGGCAACGCGCCGATATAGACGTCTCCGCAGACTTTGTCGTTGAGAGGAACAGACTTGTGCCAGTCAGAGGGTGACAGGGGACCAACGAGGTCCCAGGGGTAGCTCGCTCGCCGGCGTCCCTGAAAAGGTCAACTTGACGTGGGCACAACCCATCGACCTGCCCCCCTGTCGGCCTGGTGATAAAAATCAGATAAACTTAAGACCACTCATCGATCGCCGCAGAGGGCCGCCTGAGCAAACGTTGGCCCAGCACAGTCATCCCTCCGTCCGTGCATGTGATTATACACACAGTCAAATGAGAAGAGGATGTGAGAAGGACAGATTGTGGGAGGAAAATTGGATAGAGGAAGATGGAGAGGAGACTCATTGGATAAAGAGAGGGAGAAATGGGGAGATTAAGCTTTAATCACCACATTTAGGAAGACAGGAACAGTTTATGAGACAAGACTAACTGTTGGAATAAGTAAGTGGACCGAGAGACAGAGAGTTAGAAAGAAGACAAGGGAGAAGAGAGAGAGAGGAGAGGGGGAGAAAGAGTAAGAGGGGGTTATGTAGGTTCTAAAGGGAAATCTGTGTCTCTAATGTGGTCAAACATCTGGCAGGAGGTTAGGACGTCTGTGTGTCGGTCTGGCTCAGTTAGTCTGTCTGGCAGTTTGGGACAGTGTGTCCATCTGTTTTTCTTTCTCTCTCTCTGTTCGTTTGTGTCAGTGTGAGCCTGCTGCCCTCTGCTATCAAACAACACACCTCACCTTTGTGTCCTTAATCAGAGACAGCCGGCGCTGTCCGCTTGTGTTACCGTCTGCCTTTCCTCTGTTTCCACCGCCTCTGTCTCTCAGGGCCATGGGGATGTGCAGCGGTGGGGTGGGAAGTAAGAACCGCAGCTCTTGGGGGCAGAAGTGAGCTGATAACGGGACGAGTGTGACGAGAGCCGGCGGGCGGAGAGCCACAGATAAGACTCTCCACTCTGTCAGTGTAGACGTGTGTGTGGGAGGTGAAGTGTGTGTGTTTGTGTGTGTGTGTGTGGGGGGGGGGGGCACAAGGTCATAGGGTATAAGTGGCAGTGATGAGGGGAACCCGTTATCAGCTGGCTCTATGTCAGCGCCTTCTCCTGCTGTCTCTCCCAGTGTCTGGCCTGCTGTCAAGGCGTCGGCCTGATGCATTGTAATAGTTCCGCATACGCGTCTGCAGTCCGGGTCACATTATTGACACATACTGTGCAGCCCCCTTCCGTTTGAGTGTGTTTATGTGTGCACGCTTGTGTGAGTCTGTTGATCTGAATTTTGTAGCATTATTCTAAAGTGTGTACAGAATTAACAGCATACGTTAAGCTCACTAGCTGGAAATGTTTCCCATGGGGCTACAACAGGTAACGATAAAACTAATGACCACGATACAACTGGTAATGATACGACTGGTAAACACAACTGGTATCGATTCAACTGGTAAGGAAAGGACTGGTAATGATCCAACTGTTAACAATACAAATGGTGGCCTTTTCTGTAGCTCAGATGGACACAACAAGTGAAACAGTCAAGGACATGTCACTTGTACTGGGAAGTAAAAGACAGTGAGTTAATGCCCAGATTGGCATCAGATGAACTGTCAGTGAAGGGAGATAAAATATGCATTGACGGTGGTAACTGTGTTGCCGTGACCCGGATTGTGGTAAGCAAGGCTTCGATCTACAACCAGGGATGCTTACTGTGTGTTGAGAAGGTGGAAACTTCATAATCACAAGGTTGCAGGTTCAAATCCAGAGTGGACCAAACATTTTTGTGCCCTTGGGTAAAATGTACTTACCTCTAAGCTGCTCCAGTGGATAAAAATTATACTGTAAGCTCACTCCACAGCTAGCTTGATATGTCACAGATGGGGATTTATTTGGAACTATTATTTTGCCTCAAACTATTAGAATGTTTTCAAGGAGGGTGGTCGTATATGTGTTGCAAACCAGAGGAACATGGGTTTTTGGGCAGTGTGTGGCCAATCAAATTATGAGTGGGCGTCTGTTAAACGTGCATGCAGGCATTTTGATGTTTGTGTGTACATGGGTTATTGTGTGTTCTGGCATCTAGATGTTTTTGAGGTCATGGGCAGGTCAGAATGACTCACTGTTTTGTAATACCTAGATACAAAGTTATTAGATGAATGTCAACAGACCTTCTAGCAGATAAAGCAATACCGCAACTCCTCTGGAAAAATACCTGATATAAAATCATCTTGAGCGTTAAAGTTTGGATTTCCCATTGTTGTAATTTTTAATGACTTTTCATGAAAGTAAAGACAAAGGAAATGACATGTGGAGAATAGCACAGTGTCTGTCTTCCACTGCCAACCAGTGGTCAAGGTGTGTAACTGCACAAGAACATCCAGCTTTAACAAGGGCCTTGTCCGTGACCACTGCGATAAAAATGCTTTGCTCCGACTGTGCCATTCATTTGCTATGGGGACAAGCGTTTGCTCCCAACCTAGAGCTCTACCCTAGGCTCAACGCTCCGAGAGCAGCTCTCTGCTGCACTGAAAGGTGAAACATTTTGAACTCTGACCCCCGTAAATGCTGACCTCTCAAAGCACATGGCCTTTCAGTATGATTGTGTTGTGGTTGTTGCCGCAAAACTAAATGAGTAGGATAACGTGATTGTATATTTGTCAGAGTATCCTGAGCTGCAATTTAAACCTAATGATCTGGGTAAGACCTTATTGGTATGAAATAATGTCAGTTAGGAAAAGCAACCTCTACTAGCCTGCTAGCTAGCTCCATTGCTATAGCTGTGTCAGAATGCGCCCTACCTAGTGGAGAGCAAGGGTCTGAACCCTGGTCATGAACAAGACCCTCAAGACAGAATCCTACCTCTCTCGCTCTTTCTCTCTCTCCTCAGCTATTCTCTCTCGCTGTCATCGCTCTCTCTCAGGTCACTGGCCATATTTTTATCTACTGCATATAGCAGGATACTATATTAGCTTTGTTGGTGACTTTAACTGAAATACAGTAAATACAATTAAACCGTTGACAATTACAGTTTAACAGCAGCCTTAGGCTATTGGTCCCATACTGTACCAACCTGATCATCGGTTGTAATTACTGTTTTTTAATATACTCATTAAAAAATGAATCTGAATATTTAACAACACTGTTGTATTGTTGCAGTGTGTTGTTCAGTTCTTTTGACAGTAACCAACCCCTTTTGGCCAATCCAGACAAACTCAATCTAGTGAGTGTGACCCCTGTTGGCCAATCACGACAAACTCAATCTATTGAGAGTGACCCCTGTTGGCCAATCATGATAAATCCAACTGTACAAACTACTGCTACTCTGTACACAGCTTAACCAGAATGTATGTGTGAGTCTTTATCAGTGTGTGCGTGTGTGTGTGTGTGTATGTATACAATAATGTAACAATCATCAGTATAATTAATGTTGATTGTTTATTTGGGCCTGAGCAACTATTTTCAGGGGCGCCGCCAGGAATTTTGGTCCCCATGACAAAAAATCTAATTGGGCCCCCTCTGCACAGCTGTTGTAGTTTTTAGGGCCCCTGTCAGTCATGGGCCCTTAGAATTGTCCTAACTTTCCCCCCTATACGGCACCCCTGACTATTTTGGCTCATTTTGTGTCTCTCTGATGACAAATATGTTTGTTGGTGTGAAAGTGTGTGTGTGTGTGTGTGCGTGTCATTGTGTGTGTCATGTCACACAGTAACCTGAGCAACTATGACTTTTGGTGCTGTTTGTTTGTGTTACTCTGTAGCACTGTGCAATAAGTGTGTGTGTGTGTGTGTGTGTGTGTGTGTGTGTGTGTGTGTGTGTGTGTGTGTGTGTGTG
>JACXGM010009709.1:0-27149 GCA_016801145.1 Umbra pygmaea | reverse complement strand
GTCTATCTCTCTTTACACCTCTCCCAGCAGTAAACTAACCTGTCTATCTCTCTTTACACCTCTCCTAGCAGTAAACTAACCTGTCTATCTCTCTTTACACCTCTCCTAGCAGTAAACTAACCTGTCTATCTCTCTTTACACCTCTCCCAGCAGTAAACTTTGTCACATCGTAGATGAGATGGTGACCACCGAGCGGGAGTACGTACGTTCCCTGCGCTACATCATCGAGCACTACTTCCCTGAGATGGAGCGAGCCGACCTCCCACAGGACCTGCGGGGGAAGAGGAGCGTAATCTTTGGGAACCTGGAGAAACTAGTGGACTTCCACAGCCAGTACTTTCTAAAGGAGCTGGAGAGCTGCTGCAACCACCCACTGAGGGTCTCTCACTGCTTCCTGCGCCATGTAAGACCTCACGTCTAGTACTGTACAGCCTCATGGGCACTCCTGAGGTAACACTGCTGATTAGTGAAATATTTTCCTCCCTTCCCAAATCCCTCTAATCCTGCCTTGTCGGCAGCTCCGCAACTCCTTGTACAGATCTGTGGGACGACGAAGGGCGCATACATGGTTCGTCCAACCTCATGTCGCCCACCTGCCAATTTGTTTCCGCACTGTGAATACAACACGGAAGCCTTTAGTTAGATCATCCACGGGATGATTCCGTTCACCGACTATACTTCCGCAATTGAATTCACAAGCACCCATTCGAAACAGAAGGAGTCGCTGGAGAGCGACGTGGCAGGATAGATAATCTGATTCATCTAACCCAAATCCCAGGCAGTGCTATGCAAATATGCGCTGCCTTGTGCAGGAGGTCTGGGGAAAAGTCAGAGAACCCATAGTCAGGCTCAAACCACTGACTATCAAGACATAGATTGTCCTGCAATGCAGCGACTTAGTCCACTATGCCATGCAGACCCCAGATTAGTGAAATATAACCAGCGATGATGTAAACACAGGTAGAGGCTTCATACACCCTGCTATGTTGCATAGTGATTCGTTTCTTGGCCTAAAGGGGACAGAGACTTCCTGAAGTAGCTAGGACTGCACTCCTTTCAGTGACACAGCCTACCTCGTTGAATGTAGCATGATGACAGACTGGTCCTGAAACAGTTTAGGAGATCAACTGTGTTACAGTTTATGGGCGGGTACTTCAAAAGCCGAAATTTAATGGCTGAGGTAGAAACATGAATCTCAAGTTAAGTCTTTGGCCTCAGGGAGGTGGTTTCAGCCTTGGCAACGAAGCTGGCTGAGAAAATACTAAACTAGTCCACCTGCAGCCTTTATCTCTTTAGGTGGTTTCCATGTCAGGTAGCACATCCTCCGTATCGCTTTACTCACACACGGCATATATATAATGTCATATCAAAATAAATTAAACATCATCAGGCTGTCAGCACATTTTAAACATATTTTGGCATAGATTACACAAGGGAAATTCCATTGTTTTGTTTTGTCAATGGCGGTAAAAACACTCTTTAAGGCACTGGTACAGAATCTCCCAAAAGAGGTTAGTTGGGTATAATAATGAGTTGTGTTCAATAATGTGAGTTGGCCTCAATAATATGGGTTGCGTCAACAATGTCAGTTGGCTTCAATAATATGGGTTGTGTCAATAATGTGAGTTGGCTTCAATAATGTGAGTTGGCTTCAATAATGTGAGTTGGCTTCAATAATGTGAGTTGGCTTCAATAATGTCAGTTGGCTTCAATAATGTCAGTTGGCTTCAATAATGTCAGTTGGCTTCAATAATGTCAGTTGGCTTCAATAATGTCAGTTTTGTTCAATAATGTCAGTTGGCTTTAATATTGTCAGTTGGGTTAAATAATGTCAGTTGGCTTTAATAATGTCAGTTGGGTTCATTATGTCAGTTGGTTTCAATATGTCTTGCGGTTCCTTGTAACAGATCGCAGGTTGACCGTTTTTCAATATGAAGCTCCCGTCACATGACCCATCAACCGCCCCCTTGAAAGACACTAAGATCTCATCATCTGACAACAGTAGCCAAAAATAATGGACACCAGGCCTACCCAGCGTTTTTACAAATCACACTGATATTAATTGCATAATTTACTCAGATACCACACCCACAAACACTGCATCCATTCTAGAGTGACTCTATATCCATATTAATCTGCTTTTGTCTAGAGCCCTAAAGGATAAAATAGTGCACTCAACAGGAAGTAGGGTACATATTTGGATTGCAGACTGGACTCATTCCTGGAAATACAAGTCGTAGAAAGGTGTTAGACATTCTGCATGAATATAAAACATTATAAAGCACTAAAGCAATTTGCTGCATCGTCAGAATTTATCGCCAAATAAAACCAAACTGGCTAAGATTTGGAAACGTTCTAGTTTCCTTTCCACATAGGGCAGGTTTTTCAGAACATTAGGGTATTGTATTGTGTGTCTCTGTGCGGAAACGGTTGAGTCAGTAGAATTAATGTGTAAATATACATTTCCTGTTTCCCCGTTTAATTCACAGCAAGACCAGTTTGGCCTGTATGCTCTCTACAGCAAGAATAAGCCAAAATCAGACACTCTGCTGGCCAGCCATGGAAACAGCTTCTTCAGGGTAAGAACAGGTTTCACACCCTACTGTCTGTCTGTCTGTCTGTCTGTCTGTCTGTCTGTCTGTCTGTCTGTCTGTCTGTCTGTCTGTCTGTCTGTCTGTCTGTCTGTCTACGTAGCCTTTGACTCAAACCTCTGACATGTTCAGAACAAGCAGATGGAGCTGGGAGATAAGATGGATCTGGCCTCCTACCTGCTGAAGCCCATCCAGAGGATGTCGAAATACGCGCTGCTGCTAAAGGATGTGATCAAGGAGGTGAGCGAGGCCCAGGAGACGGAGCTGGCCTACCTCAGAGCCGCTGCGGAGATGGTCAAGTTCCAGCTGCGTCACGGCAACGACCTGCTGGCCATGGATGCCATTCGAGACTGTGATGTGAGCGACGCACCTTTATTCTCTCTCCTCAACCTTCTAGTTTTTTCTGTACTGTCTTTACGTCTCTCCAGCCTTAATTGATCCTCTTTTGACACTGGAATTCAACTGGCAACCTTAAAACCCTCAGGTAAAACAAACTTGATAAGCTGTTTCATTTGTGAGCAATAATGAACAAAAGGCTTGTGAAAAAAATGCTTTTAGAAATATTGTAGTTACCTTAATCCATCCTCTAGCAAGCTCATAAAGTACATTTTGATGTCAACATTGGGATAGCGTCATGATATGAGGTTGTAAAATTCTCTCAGGAACTGTGTCACCATTAGTGGGCCGATGTTTACCTGTTTGGTACTGTGTTTCCTTCTGCGGGGGTTTTGGTACTTCGTACCATGCTCATTGCCAATACTTACTGGGGGTCAGATGGGTCAGCGGTTACGGTTATGGAGTCAGACTTGTAGTCGGAAGGTTGTCGGTTCGATTCCCTCGTGTGCAAAATGTTGATGTGTCCTTGGGCAAGTTGCTCGAGGGGAATGTCCCTGTATTCACTGTAATTCAGAGCATCTGCTAAATGGCAAGTGTAAAAAGGTAAATATTGGTAAATGTGCCCCGCTAAATTTTTATCATTGAGTTCCATGAGGTTTGAAGGTAAATGTCTCTTATCTGTGCCCAGGTCAATCTGAAGGAGCAGGGTCAGTTGGTTCGACAAGACGAGTTCTGTATCTGGTATGGAAGGAAGAAGTGTCAGCGCCACGTGTTCCTGTTCGAAGACCTGGTGCTGTTCAGTAAACCCAAACGCATCGAAGGAGGGCTCGATGTTTATATCTACAAACACTCATTCAAGGTATAGCTACTTCAAAACAGATATGCTGAAGGACAGATGTGGCAGTGATTAGAGATTTTATACACCCTTTGTTTATTTAATTTGCTTTGTTGTCCTATATTGTAGAGATGATATCAGTCCAACATTAGAAGGAACAGATAATTGGATGAAATTATGTCACATTACACAACCCTTCTCTCACCAATATGCTTCGTTACTCCTCACTGCTCCTTCGCCCTTTGGCTCATCACGCCTTGCAGACAGCAGACGTGGGGATGACAGAGACTTCTGGGGACAACCCTCTGCGTTTCGAGGTGTGGTTCAGACGCAGGACCAGCAAGAACCAGACGTACGTTCTTCAGGCGTCCAACAGGGACGTGAAGAACGCCTGGACAAGCAACATTGCACAAATCCTTTGGCAGCAGGCCAACAGGAATAAAGGTAGGACTAAAGATGTGCACATTCACAGGTTTCATCACATAAACAGGGACAAGAGTGTCCCCTTACTAAACCAGGAAAAAATATTAAGTGAAAAGTGTGTATAAAGTGATCAAAAGTTGCATTCAAATGACCAAGCTCCTCCCGAATATAATAAAAATGACATCACCATGTTGCAGATATTTTACCACCAATCCCATCAACACGAGGTTCAGCTGTGCAGCAGATCATTTGAGGAAGGAAATGCAGTATGTTTTAATCCATCAGAGTCACTTATAGTTTGTCTTCTAACAAACAAACGTGTTTTGAGATGGATGATCAGGGGACATTTTAGCGCAAATTGGTTTTCAGATTGATGATTATGGGAATATTCAGATGCAAGCAGTTTTCAGATAGATGATCATGTTACTTTTGAACTGGAAGGGGTTTTCAGATGGATGCTCAAAGGACTTTTCAGCTAAAAGGTGTTTACAGATGGATGATCATGTGACCTTTCACCTGAACAGGGTTTTGAGTTGACGATCATGTGACCTTTCAACTGGAGGGATTTTCAAATGGATGATACTGATAATTTGTAGCATGAAGGGGTTTTCAGATGGAGGATCATGAAAGTTTTCAACTGAAAGGTTTTCAAATGGGTTACCATGGGAAAAATGTTCTATTATGTATCATTTCATATGAGCCGAGTTACCGCTCAGACGTGAGAGAAAATAGACTTGGTTTCTTTTTTTAAGAGCTGTGACGCTGTTGAGGTGCTCTCAGCCCACCTGTACTCTTTCATTCACTCCATCTGCAGTGCATACGCGTGCATACATTAGTACGCGAGTTGTGTGAAATGGCCTCTACTTTCTCAGTAAAAATCTTACAAGACCTGTGATAAGTGATACATATGGGATACGTAAGTGATACATAAGTGATACATAAGTGATACATATGGGATACTGTATACATAGCTTTGTAACACATAAAAGCACAGTCTAAAATGCATAGTTCATACCAAAGACAGACTGGCGCATGCCCATTGACAAACACAGAGGTAGCACAACTCGTCATGTTCCTGATTTTAAAGTGTATGAAATCATTATCTAATCTAAATAGATTTTTCATATTTTAGTAATAGCAAGATATACACTTTGCACAGCTTTGTAAACTCACTGAAAGATAGAGTAGTGTCCCAGGATCCAGTGGATATGATGTTTACAATAGTGTTCTGTTTAAGAACCACTTGTATGAACCTGTCTGTTATAGATGGATCTCAGACGTATCACTTACATGACCTCCCACCTGATATATTATATGCAAAAATGTAATCTGATCAAGTCATGTCATTTCAAAGTTTGCCCCATTAACATTTGTCTTTTTTTCAGTAGGGCAGAATAAATGTAAAGTAGCAAAGCTAATTAATACAATACAAAAATTGATAAAAGTAATACAAATATGAATAATAAATTCCTGTCTTTACCTACTACCACTGCCTTTGCTGAAATCAACTGGTACCCCCCAGCTATCTGAAAGCAATGTACGTTTGTGGCTCTGGGTAAAAGCACCTGCTAAATGACTGAATGTTCTGCTAAATGACTGATATGTTCTGCTGAATTATTGAAATGTTCTGCTAAATGACTGAGATGTTCTGCTAAATGACTGAAATGTATGGAAAGCCATTTAAGTCTATATTAAATAAATAAATATGGCTATGAAATAAGTCCTGAAATAAATAAATGACACAATAAATATATAACTATTAAAATGTAAATATATAAATGCAGTCCAAAAATGATTTTTTTTAATTTCACAATGGTGTTTTTCAAAGGAAACCTTTTATTTATTTCAAGGGACTTATATTTCATAATTCTACATTTATTTATTTTAATGCACTCTTATTTCATAATGGCACATTTCATAATATCCATTTGTTATATTCAAATTAATGGGGCGTGGTTATCTCACAGATTCAAACCAAATGAACAGCACCCGTCTTGAAGACTTTGAAATACTTGAGTGGATAAGTGATCTTTAAAATAAAGACGGAGATATCAAAGTTTGAGACCGATTGAGCACTGTTTTTGTGTGGAAGATGTCATAGAACCTTCAAGCACAGTTGCGGGACGTCTGCCTATGGACATTGCAAGTGATATGCTCGGTACCTTTGTTTTGTCTGGTCTCGGAAATCCCGGATCTGTTTGGTGTTTCACAAAGCACGATTTAGAGATCTTCTCTGAGTTGTGCTAGGTAACACACCAAACAGATCACCGATTGCTCAGGTTGATAGATCGATCTACTCTGAGCTTTGTGACACACCAAACAGATCCGCGATTTCTCGGGTTGATAGACCAGATAACACATAGGTTGCAAGCATATCTTCATAAGCTTATATGACATCTTCCACACGAACACGGAGCTCAATCGTTCTCAAACAATTTAAAACTTTGATATATATGTCTATATTTTGAAGATCACTTATCTGCCTGAGTTTGGTTGTAATCTATGAGATAACCACGCCCCATTCATTTGAATATAACAAATGAATATTATGAAATGTGTCATTATGAAATAAGAATGCCTTGAAATAAATAAAAGGTTTCCTTTGAAAAACACCATTGTGAATTTTTTATTTTTATTTATTTTATTGGACTGCATTTATATATTTATATTTAGATATTTATATTTATTGTGTCATTTATTTATTTCAGGACTTATTTCATAGCCATATGTATTTATTTAATATTGACTATAATGGCTTTCCATAGAAATGTTCTGCTAAATGTTCTGCTAAATTACTGAAATGTTCTGCCAAATGTTCTGCTAAATGACTGAAATGTTCTGCCAAATGTTCTGCTAAATGACTGATATGTTCTGCTTAATGACTGAAATGTTCATGTGGTCAGAAATCCGTAATCAGGAGATGGTGTCGATGGGGGTGGGGAACAAGCCGTTCCTGGACATTAAACCCAGTGATGCTGCCATCAATGACAGGGCCATAGATTACATCATGAAGGGACGAGGTAAGGGGTTCAAAGCCTATTCTAGTGCTCTGCTGATGTTCCAGACAACTGGAGTATTCAGTGATGATAGTGCACACCGCTGTTGTTCATTCCATATTTCAGATTCTCAGTTCCCATTTAAAGGGTTAATTTCAGTATAATTCTAAATGAGTTTAGCCATTCGTCATAAAGACGATTTCCCTGAATGCATCGTGTCCAGCTAAACTGCCCTGTTCTCCTTGTGTTCCCCAGGGGCCAGAACGCGAGCCTCTATCGCCGTGTCCCTGTTTGACCACTCCAACCCCTTTAAGCGGACAGCGTCGGGTAACAGTGGGTCAGGTGGCGGGGCCCCTGCAGCCTCAGGGCCCTCCTCATGCACCCTTCTGGGCCCTCTTAACCTGCACATGTACAGCAGCCAGGCCCTGCTGTCGGGGGAGGACCGGCCCTTCACCAACCCCTGCATCGAGGAGGATGAGCTGGAGCATGAAACCAGCAGCCAGCCATCCATGAGTACGTACTGGAATAAACAACATAATATACACATGAGTATGTACTGGAATAAACAACACAATATACACATGAGTACGTACTGGAATAAACAACATAATTTACACATGAGTACGTACTGGAATAAACAACAGAATATATACATGAGTATGTACTGGAATAAACAACAGAATATACACATGAGTACGTACTGGAATAAACAACATAACATACACATGAGTACGTACTGGAATAAACAACATAATATACACATGAGTACGTACTGGAATAAACAACACAACATACACATGAGTACGTACTGGAATAAACAACATAATATACACATGAGTACGTACTGGAATAAACAACATAATATACACATGAGTACGTACTGGAATAAACAACACAATATACACATGAGTCCATACTGGAATAAACAACCCATTGTACACATGAGTATGTACTGGAATAAACAACACAATATACACATGAGTATGTACTGGAATAAACACCAAAATATACACATGAGTAGGTAATGGAATAAATAACACAATATACACATGAGTACGTACTGGAATAAACAACACAATATACACATGAGTACAAACTGGAATAAACACAACAATATACACATGAGTATGTACTGGAATAAACAACAAAATGTACACATGAGTACGTACTAGAATAAACAACACAACATACAACAAAACACCAACATGAGTACGTACTGGAATAAACAATACAGTATACACATGAGTACGTACTGGAATATACAACACAATATACACAAGTACGTACTGGAATATACAACACAATATACACATGAGTACGTACTGGAATAAACAACACAACATACAACAAAACACCCACATGAGTACATACTGGAATAAACAACACAATATACACATGAGTACGTACAGGAATATACAACACAATATACCAAACAACATACAACAAAACACCAACATGGGTATGTACTGGAATAAACAACACAATATATAACATGTAACACAACACCAACATGAGTACGTACTGGAATATATGTACATAACAATTTAAAACACAAGATACAACACCAATAAATACGTACTAGCTTATACAACACCACATCAACTTAAGTACATACTGGGATATACAGCGCACCATAATATGTGCACTGCCTGTCAAAAGTTTTAGAACACCCAGGAATTTATGTTTCGATAGAACACAAGATACCTTCATTGACCCAGGTGGCTTTAAAATGATGAGAAATTATAGTCAAAACATGATTAATTATGGATGAGCCGAAAGTTTCATCATTAGGACACTGAACTAATTGCTGCTGAAAATTAGGCTTTGCCATTGTATGTAAATCATTCATGATATATCGGTAATTTAAAACAGTCGTAGACATTTTCAACATCAGTAATGTCTTGGATATACAGTATATAGATATATTTAAATAACTGTTATGCCACCTTGCAATTTCTATCAAATTTCCAGTGAATTGTAATGCTACAGGATGCAAAGGAAGTTCCACCATTCCACCATTGTGGCAACAGTTTGGGGAGGCCCTTTCCTGTTCCAGCATGACTGTGCCCCTGTGCACAAAGCGGGGTCCATAAAGACATGATGTGGAGGAACTCGAGTGTCCCTCACAGAGCGCTGACCTCAACCCCATTGAACATGTTTATCCCACCTCCTTTATCAAAGCCTCGTCTCTCTGCACAGCTACAGAAAGCTCCGGCTCTTCGTCCCACTGTCTGTCGGCCAGCGGCTCCAGTGGTTCTGACAGCGGCTGTGTGTCCAGCCACCTCCCTGAGGCCTGTCTGTCTGAGGAACCCTCGACGCCCTGTTACACCCCCTCCAACACCCTGCCCTCCCCCACCCTGCCCCAAGACAAGCCTCGCTACAACAACAGCCAGTACATTTCAGCAGTAAGTTAAGCCGGGTGTCTGTCAAAGGACTTTGTGACAACTGCCATTGTAAAAAAAGGCTTATTTAAGGCCCTATAATTTCTGTGTTGTGGAGAATGGAGACAAAGTTTTTAAGTTATAAAGTGTTAATGTTTATAAAGCAAGTATTAAGTTAAGATAAATACCTATGACCATTTCGTTAAACAGCCTTTCGCCTAGGTGTCGGGAAATAATTGTTTTGCTCATGGAAAGTAATACAATGTAGCCCATGAGGCATTGCATATGCAAACTGTATGATACAACAGTAGTTTCTGTATTCAGGTTTGGGTGCTGCCTTCAGAATGCAGTTTTTTTCCATAGTTGTTTTTAACAGATGCAGTTTTTTCAATAGTTGTTTTTAACAGATGCAATTGCAGTGATTGAAAAAAATGCATAAGGCATGAGTGAAAAAAATGCATAAGGCAGTGGTTCCCAAATAGGGGTACTAGGACTCCTGGTGGTACAGTAACCAAAAAGGTTTGGAAACCACTGGCCCAGGGTGTTTCTGTGGAGGTTTGAGATAAAAAAATAAAATGGAAATAACGGAATCTAAAAAAAACTACCACACTGGTCTTGCTATTGTATAAAAACCTACAACTATCTCCAGGCAGTTCTTGGTACTTTAAAAATCCTACAACTACTACCATGTGGTTTTTGGTACAATATGAAAACCTACAGCTAATACCAGACTGTTCTTGGTACTGTTTTAAAACCTACAGCTACTACCAGGAGTTTCTTGGTACTGTATAAATCTTATAGCTACTACCAGGCGGTTCTTGGTACTGTATAAAACCTAAAGCTACTACCAGGAGTTTCTTGGTACTGTATAAATCTATAGCTACTACCAGGAGTTTCTTGGTACTGTATAAATCTTATAGCTACTACCAGGAGTTTCATGGTACTGTATAAATCTTATAGCTACTACCAGGAGGTTCTTGGTACTGTATAAAACATAACTACTACCAGGAGGTTCTTGGTACTGTATAGATCTTATAGCTACTACCAGGAGTTTCTTTGTACTGTATAAATCTTATAGCTACTACCAGGAGTTTCTTGGTACTGTATAAATCTTATAGCTACTACCAGGAGTTTCTTTGTACTGTATAAATCTTATAGCTACTACCAGGAGTTTCTTGGTACTGTATAAATCTTATAGCTACTACCAGGAGTTTCTTGGTACTGTATAAATCTTATAGCTACTACCAGGAGTTTCTTGGTACTGTATAAATCTTATAGCTACTACCAGGAGTTTCTTGGTACTGTATAAATCTTATAGCTACTACCAGGAGTTTCTTGGTACTGTATAAAACATTACTATCAGGAGGTTATTGGTACTGTATAAAACATAACTACTACCAGGAGTTTCTTGGTACTGTATAAAATACATAACTACTACCAGGAGGTTATTGGTACTGTATAAAATACATAACTAGTACCAGGAGTTTCTTGGTACTGTATAAAACATAACTACTACCAGGAGTTTCTTGGTACTGTATAAAACATAACTACTACCAGAAGGTTCTTGGTACTGTATAAAACACATAACTAGTACCAGGAGTTTCTTGGTTGGTACTGTGTAAAACATTACTACCAGGAGTTTCTTGGTACTGTATAAAACATAACTACTACCAGGAGGTTCTTGGTACTGTATAAAATACATAAATAGTACCAGGAGTTTCTTGGTACTGTATAAAACAACTACTACCAGGAGTTTCTTGGTACTGTATAAAACATATCTACTACCAGGGTGATCCCAATTTTTCACTTCTCAAAACAGTGTGTGAATGGGATCAGTATTGTAAATAAAACTTCCATATAACATTGTTTGGCTTTTTTGTAGTTGTATGTCACAGTTAACCCAATAATGCATTTATTATTTATTTAATATTAACATTCGTTAAAATAATTAATTGAATAACTTTACCTCCACCACTTCCAAAAGCATTCTGGATGACATGATCCATCCTTGTCCCAATACTAATGTTGTGATTAATGCTTGTAACATCCCTGCAACTATTAAAACACATGTTTAACCTTGCCCCACCCTCTCTCTACAGAAAGCACCTCAGATCATAAGCCCATCTACTATAGTGTGATCCTGCCTGTAACCCTGCGTGGAGTAAGTGGACTAAATCTGAACGTACTGTACGTCACTCAAAACACATTGTAAACAAAGCTTAACTAACACCAGGACGTATATCTAGAAGTCAATGTTACATGCTTTGTTAACAACAGTTCACTAACAGTGAAATGCTTACTTACCGCCCTTTATCGCAAAAAGAATGTTAGCGCAAAACAAGTATTGATTCTGATCTCTTAGGGAACCACTTTCAGATTTTTTACAAATCATTAAGATTAGATGTTTGTTCCAGACCAGATTTGATTGGAATAATTTATAAAAAAAGATAGAAAATACCAATTAGTAGATAAAACATCGATGTTGTACAGTAGTCAACCCTTTTGATACGCTGCCTCTCTTTCTACAGGTCTGATATTCAGCTGCTTCCATCAGGAAAGAGAACTTTGCCACACGGAAGAAGACGTGACTCACTGCCAGCAACTCTCACAGACACTGAATAGAGTGGGGATAGAGCACTGTTTTTTGAAATAAAAAGCCACTTTTGAGCATAGCTTTTATATATATTAAACAACAAAAAGGTTGGTTTAACTATTCTTATATTTATCTTTACTTCTTTCTTTCCAAAAGTAGTGCAAAAGTAGTTTTTCTGTACTATATTCGTAACATGTAAATAACTATTGTAATAGTTTACAATGCAGTTATGTTTCTATATCTTTTTATTTTTCAAATCTTGACCACTTTTGCTACAGACTGCATCTTCGTGAAACACCTGATTAAATAAAATATACCTTTGATTGAAAAGGTAGTTCTTAATCGAGGCAGGAGTATGTCAGGATAGATGTTCTCTTCGAAGTTCAAATGCAACATTCTTTTAAAAAAAAGACGTTCTAGTTTGAGTCTTGTGCTTTGTGTTTCCAATGTGTGCATGTTCTTTGTAATTAGACCTATGGCCGTTTCCTCCATCTTCACAGTGCTGGTGGTGTTCAGTTCTCTACAGTGCCGGTAGTTGGTCAGTTGTGACTGATGCAGGGTGGAAACTTCCTTTTCAATATTCAGAGAAATGGCTGTAATGTGGGATCTACTTAGCCTTTTATAAAGTAATTTAGTATAAGGGTCTCATGTCTCCTAGATCAGATGTGGGGCTTGTGGCTGTAGTGTTGAGGACAGAAAGACCTCTAGTTACTGGGCATCCTGAGAAGAGAAGAGAGAACTGCCTTAGCTCGAGTTTTAAATGCATACATGTTTCCTGTTCATATTTTCTGAAAAAAATGTAAATTTTCTGTAAATATTTGTTTTTGCGCCAGTGGGTCTTTTTGGCTCTGGCATTGTGTAGGAGAAATCAAATAAACATTCTGATAACTTTGTTTGTATTGACCAGGAGGGAATCACTGAAGTGCCATTCTGAAAACTAATGACATGACTCTTACACAAGTGTATGAATATGTACTCAGTGTCATATTTCTTAATCATAAGAAGTTCCCACATATTTAATAAAGATGGATTACTTTGTTTCCAGAAAAATAAGGGTGTTCCCTGGGTGAGTGTCTTCACTATGTAAGGGTGTGTGTACATGTATATCCCCGTGAGAACCAGAAGGTCTTACAAGTATTACCTTATGGTGAATGTGTCCAAGTGAGGACATTTTCCAGTCAATACTTAAGGTTAGATTAAGTTCGGTGTTAGTGTTAGGATTACAAGTTAGGGCAGGGGTTGGTGAAGTTTTTTGCTTGAGGGCCACATTGAGTTTTTGAAACCAAGTAAAGGGCTGCATACTATAGCTATGCGTGAAAAAAATTGAAAATGTTATCATTAAATTACCCCCCTGCACACAGACACAATTACGTGTGTAGCCTTCAGAAAATACTTCATTTTCTAACACCATTTCCTTGTTTGACTTCTCAGAATTAATCACCACTTTGTTTCAAGATCATTTAGCCTACTCGCCGACTCCTGCAAGTAAATACAACAGCGCATAAGTAATTTGAGTAAAAAATATTTTTCAAATATAATGAGTCCATCTGGGTCTAAGGGGGTTGAAGTCCACCTAACTCTATGTTACTATTTTGGCCTCTGCAAGGGTCATATTTTGTACTAGAGTGAGTACCTTAAAGTTTGGGATTCAGAAGACTCTTGGCCAAAACATGATTAAGTCAAACCCAACCTTTTTAGACAATGATTTTCATGCATAACAATATATAAAGGCCAAAAAATACGAAAATATATTTTTGTAAAATACATGTAAACCATAATGAACATCACTGTAAAATCCATATTGGCATGCCCCCATGTCTTGAGAACCAGTGTGACAAAGTTTGGGGGACGTATCCGGCCTGTGGGCAGTACTTTGCCTACCCCTGATATAAAATGCTGGAGTTTAAAGTAGCAGTCTGATCTCCAGACCACACATAACCCTGGGACAAGCCCAGGCTAACTGTGTGCCCTTCCTCTCCGTCTCCCCCTACATGTTTGCCTATGCCTCTATCTTGGCTGTCGATAAGATAATAAGTACACCCCAAAAATATGTTATAGATTTGGAGTAGGGTGGTGTATCAGCTCTTAGGGGTAGTATGTTTTTAAATCAAAAGACATTTAAAATGTCCTTAGAGATGAAGTAAAGAAAGTCTTACTGTGTTGGGTATGCAGACTGTGAATCTAGAGGATACAATGTGTCTGTTTGACAGCAGGCTGTGTCCAGTTGTTCCAGACATTCTGTATAGCGCTGGGCAAGAGGCATGGTGAACTGAACAAGGAGGAACAGAATGCTGGTAGTATTGGTACGCTGCATTGTATGCACTATTTGCCTTGAAAAGTGAAATTAAAGCATATTTTGTTTTCCATACGTGCATGTCTTTGGTTTGCAGTGAAACAAAACAGAAAAAGCTGTGAAAAGAACTGAATTATTGCTTATTATACACCGCATTCCAAATTATCATGAAAATATTTTACACTGATTTTCCTAAATAGTCGATGCAAATGACAGTCAGTGTTATTTTCAATTCACCAACTGTTAGCGTATAAGTTGAATTTCATTGAACAAACCACCCAATGAAAACAGTATTTTTTCAAAAATAAAAAACTCAAAATGCACTGTTCCAAATTATTATGCACAAGAGACTTTCAAAACTTTTTATAGGTTGTAAAGAACTGAAAATGGTCATTTGTTGAATTTGCAGCATTAGGAGGTCATATTTACTGAAATCAAAAGCTATTTCAATCAAGCACATCTTAACAGGGCAAGTTACATGTTAACATAGGACTCCTTCTTTGATATCACCTTCACAAATCTTTCATCCATTGAACTTGTGAGTTTATGGAGAGTATCTGCTCGAATTTCTTTGCAAGATGTCAGAATAGCCTCCCAGAGCTGCTGTTTTGATCCAAACTGCCTCCCACCCTCATAGATATTTTGCTTGAAGATGCTCCAAAGGTTCTCAGTAGGGTTGATGTCAGGGGAGGATGGGGGCCACACCATGGGTTTCTGTCCTTTTATGCCCATAGCAGCCAATGACATGAGGTATTCTTTGTAGCATGAGATGGTGCATTGTCATGCATGAAGATGATTTTGCTACGAAATGCACGGTTCTTCTTTTTGTACCATGGAAAAAGTGGTCAGTCAGAAACACTAAATATTTTTCAAAGGTCATTTTCACACCTTCAGGGACCTAAAGGGGCCTACCAGCTCTCTCCACATGATTCCGCCCCAAAACATGACTCCGCCACCTCCTTGCTGACGTCGCAGCCTTATTGGGACATGGTCCAACCATCCACTACTCCATCCATCTGGACCATCCAGGGTTGCACAGCAACAGTAAACAAGACTGAAAATTAGTCTTCATTTATTTCTAGGCCCACTGCAAACGTTTTTTCTTGTGAGCATTGGTTAGGGGTGGCGGAATAGTATTTTTATGCACAACTGCAAGCCTCTGGAGGATCCTACACCTTGAGGATTGCGAGACTCCAGGGGCACCAGCAGCTTCAAATACCTGTTTGCTGCTTTGTAATGGCAGCTGCTCTCTTAATCTAATGAATTTGTCTGGCAGTAACCTTCCTTATTATGCCTTTATTTGCACAAACCCCTCTGTGCTCTGAATCAGCCACAAATCTCTTCACAGTACGATGATCACGTTTAAGTTTTTGTGAAATATCAAATGTTTTCATACCTTGTCCAAGGCATTACACTATTTGACGCTTTTCCAGAGCAGAGAGAGTCTTTTTCTTTCCCATATTGCTTGAAACCTGTTATAATGTGGAACATCCTTAAATAGTTTTCCTTTAATTGGGCTCACCTGGGGCAAACTAATTAAATCACAGGTGTCTGAGATTGATTTCAGTGATCCAAAGAACTTAGAGACATATATATATATATATATATATATATATATATATACCATCCATGAGTTTGATTGAAAAACAAAATATTTAATATTTGACACTTAATTCCAATTTGCATAATAATATGGAACATGGTGTATAAATATATTATAAAATGGCCTAGACAATATTATTGATACCCTTTAGTTATATGAAGTAAATGTATTTGTAGCAGGGCTGCCCCGAGACATAAGCGAAACCTGTTAGCCTGGCAACATTATAATGTGCCCGCAACACAAACTCTGATTTGTCCCTTCAAATTAATAGTGCTTGTTTTAATTCATTGCAATAACCATTTTTAACTCATTATAAAGCTAGTGAATTGTAACCAAATGCAATTGTATTGTGTATAAATGAACAATAGGAGTATGTGTTAGCAAAAAAAGCATTTAACATATTTTTTATAACAACTTCATAAAAACAACAGTGACAAATATGTTGTCCACACAATTTGATTGAATATATTGTCAGTGTCACATGTGAAAACACAATTACATTTGAAATACATTCACTAGAGTCTATTTAATCCAAAAATAAACAAATTTTAGCAGCACATGAACATGGACCCACTACCCGTCTATGCATTGAATTAACAATATTTATTTTAATGAATTATGAGAGCTGTTATTTTGAACTGACAAATCAGAGTTTGTGTTGCGGTCACAATATAATGCAGCCAGGCAAACATGTTTCGCTTAAGTCTCGGGCCGGCCCTGATTTGTAGTCATACCTCATTCTACTTAGTTAAGAGAAAACCTTTTTTTTTGTCCAGGGAACCAAGCTAATCTGATGATGTCTCATGTAGCTCTGTACGAGCTCATTGTATAGTTCTCTGCATAAATGACTTAACATCTGTAATTAACATAAAAAATGGCACACTTAAATCAGTGTTTGTTTAGAAATTATGTGAATTATTTTGTTAACATATTCCTTATGGTTTTCTTTTAAAAACATTCCTAACTAAAATCATATGTCACTATCTCTGAACATCCCTTCCTTTCTCACTACTATTTTGACATTCACAGGAATTGAAGTCACTTAATACACAAAAGTGTTTTTGTTTGATTATTATTTGTATATGTACCGTACAAATAATAATTTAAATGAATCATTTTGGGAGATCTTCCCTAGGGCCCACTGCAGTAGCTCAGACTGAAGACCCGTGTTAAGGAGATGTTATGAATGTTCTCACCTCTAACCACTGGAGTAGTTGTACCTCCCTGCTCTCCGCTTCCTCCAGGCACACGATTCTCCTCAACTCAGAGACAAAGACCTCAGCATTCAGCTCCCCGGTCTGGAGGAGAGGGTTTGGCCGGGAAAGGCACGAGTTTGAGCGGGAGAGACAAGTCAACGAATTACAGAACGTGGGGATTCGGACTCAAGTGTCAGTGGCATCTGCCTGGCTGTAGATACATTGCATTGACACTTCAGTCTGAATTACAGAACGTGGAGAATACCAAAGTTCGGTATTGTCCAGCTATTTAGTTTTGGTTTGGAGGTGGCACACATGGTGCTGGGATGGAGCAGTGGGTTAGAGCCTGTAGCTGCTAATCACTGTCATCAGCCCCATGAATAGGATCCTTATAGTGGACAGTGGACAGCATTTTACCCAGAGGTGGTAGACAATGGTGGCTATGTTGACTGTGTGTTCCTTAAGGTCTGGATGCGTCAGGGACTCCAGGATTATGCCGGTCAGGAAGTCGTGGCAATGCCTCCCATACGCCATCTCCTCCCAGGATAAACTGAACGTGCTGAACGCAACACCTGGAGAGAGATATACAAATCAACCGATTTACTACGACTGGGCAGGAAATAAACAAGAGTCTCTGATCTCATCTTGTGGATCAGACCCAGCCTGTTCCCTAATTACTCCCAGCATATTCCCTTATTCCATTCACTTTATTCCATATATTTAAGAGCGAACATCCCTGAATCGCTTTGCCAATGAAGGCTGATCGCTGGTGTCTTTCAGGAAAGTCTCAAAGATTTTTTAAATTGTATGAGTTCTAACAATCTAAGCTAATATCATGGGACCTTTCATATTTTTAGGAAGTCTCTACCTCCCCCTTGTGGATAGAATAGCATACAACATGAAGTAAAGAGCACTAATGGGCTTTGAGCATTCAAAAATGACCCTATCACACAGTTAAACATATAATAATGGACTTACTCTTGAGGTGGGCCTTCGCATCGTGGCCTCGGGCCGATCGATCACCTAAGGTAAAAGCCTGTGTTTCATTCTTCTTTAGTCAAAGCATTTTTTTTCTCTAATGCTATTCAGTGATATTGACATTGTAAAGGAGAGCTGACGTGTGTGCTGTGGACTGGTCGTGTAGATTTGGCTCTGGGTGAAGTAACCTCCAGGCGTCCCTCTGCCCAGGACAGGAGGGTGGTGTACCCTGATGACACATCCTCCAACATGCACAGCTGGCCTCCTCCAATGGACCAGATCTACACATGAGAAAGAGGGAAAGAAGCAGTGTGCATCAAGCCTTTTAGAGGCATCCTCTATTCTCACAGCTAAACAAAGCCCTCATAGCATGCCTCAAAATGGAATATTTGCCACTTGGTTGATCCTATTAAATCCTCTGAGGAAATATCACTGCCTAACTGTCATAATAAATGTGATGCTCCCTTACCATTATGAGTGTTAAAGGGCTTGATTGTACTTTGATTCTGTGCGTCCCCAGCTGTATAAACTCTGGGTGCGTTTCCAGAGAGGCCCTTCCTGGTTAGGAAGGAGCTTTTGAGAGAAGGCTTGGCTGTGGCTGGAGTGGAAAGGGGATCAGGGGAAGGAATGGGGTCAGACGTACAGCATCTGGAGCCTGTGGAAGTGCAGAGGGCCTTTAGCCTGGCTGGGAGGCCAGTTGGCGTCCCCCAGGCCTGTGTTTTGGGCCCTCTCTGAAATGTTTCCACCAACTGAACCAGCCTCTGTAAAGGTGAGTCCTCTCTTCTCTTCTGGATCATCCACTGAAGAATAGCTGAAATGTCACCTAGATGTCCCCTCTGTGCTAATCTACCCTGATATCCAGAAGCAGATAAGTATCTGGGAATTATTGCTTTCTGCCTCAGACTACTCCACAATGTTGGAAAGAATTTACTAGCATAATTCGTCTTTTGTTTAACCCGTTTGAGAGAAAGTTGAGACTTTCTGGTGTCCAGTGTGTCTGATAATCTGTTCTGTACCGCAGGGGATGTTGAGACCTTGCTGGTGGTATCTAACGTGAGTACTGAGAGATGAAGAGTCTGACCTCCGGACTTTAGTGGCACTACTATTGACTTTACTGCTGTGTTGAGAGGAGCTGATAGGAGCTTCTGGCTTGACTTTGCTTGGTCCTCTGTGATATCCTGGGTGTTCTCTAATCTGTTTACCAAGGAGTTGGTCTGTGCCAAATGTCTCTCTGGTGTCACCAGTGAACAGCCGTCTGCCGGGCTCACATCAACTTGTGTTTGTGAGGAACTTACATCCACCTTCTGCTGTAAACGATATTAGCAAAAGGAGAGAGTGAAAAGTACTGGTAGGTACAGTGGGTTCTACTACCCTGATGCTTCTAAAGGGGGATCTAAACACTAGGTTCTACAATGCCAGCCTACAGTGTTCTACTACCCTGATGCTTCTAAAGGGGGATCTAAACACTAGGTTCTACAATGCCAGCCTACAGTGTTCTACTACCCTGATGCTTCTAAAGGGGGATCTAAACACTAGGTTTTAGAATGCCAGCCTACAGTTTTAACTGCCCTGCCCCTTTAAGGTATGTACAGCAGCCATATCCACTTATACACAAACAACTATGCACACACTGACACTGAAAATGCCATTCCCAAACACCCCAAGGGCCAGTAAATATAATCCCTGATGCTTCCAAACTAATTTTCATTCCTAGGATGAGATACAACAGTCATCAATTTACACCACAGAAAATCCTTCCAAAACAGGACCAGGGCCTGTACTAATGAAGGTACCCAGAACAGGTGTCCAGATCTAGGATCAGATTGCCATGTTAGATTGTGGATCTGTTTCCGAGGAGCTTTATGAACACAAGCCCTGAGGGGTTTATATCATACCATGTAAGCTGTAACTTATTGAAAGCATAACTGTAGAAACATATTTCATTGGGGTTCGGTTTAGGGAGTCAGACTTGTAGTCTGAAGTTTGCCAATTTGATTCCTGTTACAAGTGTCCTTGAGCAAGGCACTTCACCCAAAGTGGCTCCAGGTCGCTGTCCCTGTATCTTGCTCTGGATAAACGGGTCCGCTAATGACTAAAATGTCAAATGTGGTTGTAAGTTTGAAAAGTTTGAAGACAAAGGCAAGAAGAAAGATACTTGGCCAAATGTGCCAGGATCCTGTTTGTCAATGAGCAGACACTTTGCAGAAGAAGGCTGGGAACTGCCTGGATGTTTCTTGGTCTTACACCAGGCCCTGCAATGAGAGCAAGACAACAGAGAGTCTTTAAAGACTAAACCAGGGCAGGTATTCACTCCGAGGTGTGTTGTATACTAGAGCAAAATCAGCAGTGCTTTTTGAGAATGAGATGTCCATGAGGGATTAAAAAAAGATCTGCAGTAGAGTGCCATGCTTTACCATGTGGCTCGGATTGAACCCTGGCTACAATCAGTATTTTATTAAATGATATATGACTACAGGTATATTAGTACCTGATGCACCACTACACCCCAACAGTGAGGGTGTAGGCAAAACTATTCCACAGCATATCGCACCATGCCTCTGCCTCACCTGTAATCGGAGCAGTCCTCCAGAGCTCGAGTCAGACTTGGGATCTGAAACTCGTACACCTCCTCACACAGCAACTGCCATTCCCTGACAACCGCAGAAATCAACATGATCAGGTAGATGAGTTCATCCATTTTGGCCCCTACTGTGTCCAGTTTCCCCGTTCCTCATTACCTGAACCCAGAGGGCATCAACAGACATCCACATCTCAGGAAGTTGAGGATGTGTCTGAACATCGCTCCATCGGACATGATGTGGAGACTCTGGCCAAATACAATCCAGCTGGTCTTTCTGGGATTGGACAGCAGCTCTGGGTACTGAGATAAGAGTAGGGAGATTATTTTCACTCTATACATAAGTAACAGGGGAGATTATTATCACTCTATACATAAGTAACAAGGGAGATTATTATCACTCTATACATAAGTAACAGGGGAGATTATAAACTAAATATCACCCTATAGATAGGTAACAGGGGAGATTATAAACGAATTATCAACCTATAGATAAGTAACAGGGGAGATTATAAACGAATTATCACCCTATAGATAGGCAACAGGGGAGATTATAAACTAATTATAACCCTATATATAGGTAACAGGGGAGATTATAAACTAAATATCACCCTATGGGCTGGGTAGTGATCTGGTCCAGAGTAGCTAATCACTACATTGTAATATAACATACAACATTACATAACATTTTCATTGCAGCCAGATGTTCAAATCCATGTTGCAGCATACCAGCAGTGCCCCCAGTGGGAAGGACAGTGTTTGCTGACAACTATATTTGATAAGTAAGCTGTCTTGGTCAAGGGCAGAATAAAATATGTCATCTTTCTGGCTCAAAGATTTAATCTAGAAATATTATGTTTACTAGTTAAATATTCCAACTGCTAGGCTAATTAACACCCCAGTATATATAAGCGTAAGTTAACAGAACACTTATTTGATTCCCCTTGAGAACATGGTTCAGCCCCAGAAATGATAATGTAAAACATTTTTAAATTGTACCTAAAATGTCCATGGAAACCACCAGCTAGTGGCAACTGCTGTGAATGGTTTGAGATTTTACAAGAGTAAACATCTGTATGGTGAAGCAGGAAAACGAAGCAGGAGTATAGCTTCATGTTCGAACAAGCAACATGGCAATACTGGCAAATCTATGTGATTGACTGGGTCAAAGTAATACCCAAGAACATAAAGAAATTCCTAACAAGGCAACGTAGTAGGTTTTCAGGTTCTTTTTACAGGAATAAAGCATCCCAATAACAGACCAATGGAGCACAGACACCTTTGGTAAAGACGGAGACTACATGATGACAGTAATGAGCTAACATTGAACTGGTGAGCAGGCTAAATTATGAGATATGGTACAGGTGTGTGTGTGTATAATGTAGATATAAGTCTGGGATGAGAATATGAGAATAATGTCCAGAATGACCAGAGGGAGGCGCCAGTGTCCCTCCCTGTAACTGGTCCATCAGCACCCAGACACGCGCGGGGCTATTACAACATCCTTTTACATAATGTATATAAGCTGTATGTTGTGTCTGCCTAGTGTACCCTAAATGATTTAGAGGAAAAATTAAATTCAGCTTTTGTGACTGTTTGGACTCACCATTACCTAATTAAACACATGTGCACAGGGGCGTCAGACTGGGGGTAAAACCAATAATGATTACCGGGGCCCAAGGGGAGAGAGGGCCCTAGAAAAGTCTGGAATATATTTTAAATATATAACATGGGGGCCCATCAGGACTGCCTATGCATAGGGCCTAGGATCTTGTGCTACGCCACTACATGTGCATATAGCTAAAGCAGCTCTGTTGTATATGATCCATATTACCAGAGGCAGATCTATTTTTAGTTTTCTATAATGATTCACAATTTTAAATGAACAATGTTGCAGGCCGTTTAAAACAATCCTGCATACTGTAACCTATGATTTGTAATAATAAACAAGCCTGTTCAGACACGGTAAACATTACCAGCTTATATTCTGCTGACTACACAGGCACACATTTTGTTTAGAATAACACACTGACAAAAGATTTAACCCAAAGGTTTATCTTTAATACTGCTGGGATAGTGTAAGGATAATAAACAGCATATTTAGCAGTTTTCGGTGTAACGCTGAGCAGACGTCGGCTTAATCTATGTCTTATCTGTCTTAACGTAGATGCGTGTGAGGGAAACAAATGTTTTCCTTGTGATGGAGCTATTACAGTGTAACACGTGTGCTTGGCAGCTATAACCATACTGTAGATATTCTTCATTATTCCTTATTACTTCGACATCAAACAGATCCACCAAAATTAAGAATGTCAAGAAAGGGATAATTCAAACATAAATTATACATTTTGTATTTATTTTTATTCTTAGTAGATGTAATTACTTAATGTTTGACTCAATTATTGATTTCATTAGGTTTTGAAATTAGATTTGTTTCTACTGTGTGACAGATCTTACTACACATCAAGTCCACAATATATTACAATATTTAAATATATTTTATATATAATTATATATATATATAATATTTTCATAACATAGCAATATCTAAGTCCTAAAATCTTCCTTAATCCTAAAATAAGTATTTTGTTTGGTCGTAAAGACCTTTGGCATATGCGAAGATTGAACAAAAATGTTATATGACCTCATCATATTTCTGTTTTATAATACTTGTATTGTGTGTTATCATCTGAGTTTCATAGTATTTTGTCCTCACTGGCCTCTTGATTGACGAATGCAGTCAAGTGAATCTCTGAAAAACTGCTACATCCTAAAGAGGAGTATGAGTACTTGTATTCAGGCTTTTATCATGGCGATACGTACAAAATCTTACAAAATTGTGAAAACCAAAACATATGTTCACATGTGACATTTCTGGAGGCAGGAAAATGTATGCCTAGTACGTTTACAAAATATAAGGAAAGTCAATTTACCTTACCCTAACCTTAACCTTAACCTCACCTCACCCTAACCTTAACCTCACTAACCTGGAATATTATTCCTGAATTAAATGATTGGTCTATTCTTGGAAATGTTCTGGTAGAACAGAGATTCAATACGAATCAGAGATTTCCATTAAGTACGGTTACCCACGTCTTGCCATGAGAATGCATTGCTGTATCTGATTAGAAATGCATTGTATGGAAGACAGTTTGTTTTACACCTGACATACCTTTAACAGGGTTCTGAAGAAAGTGGAGTACCAGCGTGTTCCAACATAAACTTTAACAATGTTATAAATTGTAAACGTTGTCACCGATGCTAACCAAGGCCCAGTAGTAGAGCATTCTGTAACACAGTGATGAGGGACAGAAGAAAGTAATACAGTGGTTACTGCCAAGACAAACGAAACTGCCAAGTAAAGTCAACTTCACACAGAGTCCAATCAAAACTTGACAGCTATTAAACCCAACCCAGGGGCTGTCACATTGGATCTAGAGTACCAATTATCCAAACTACCTGGATATTTGAAGATCAGTTACATTCTAAAGATTCTGTTTATCATAATCTCAGCAGGTTCAGTTACTGACTGTGAGGGCGTGTGGGTGAGTGCATGGTCCTCTTACCATCTGTGGTTTTGGGTCTGTGTACGAACTCCCAGAATGCCTCTCTGAAGGCGTGGTAGGCCTCTTCCTGCCTGTCCACATACTCACACAAACCCTGTAGCTCACACCGGCTCTCTGTCAGAGGGAGATGGCTTGTTCCCAACCAGTTCCTACACACACACACACACACACACACACACACACACACACACACACACACACAGAAATTACACTTCGATGGGTTCAAACCAGTCTGTGCCATGCTGAAATTAGAAGACCTATGCATTATGGGAATGTACAGCCCTATGCATTAGGGCATTATGGGAGTGTTAAGTTCTATGCATTATGGGACTGTTCAGGCCTATGCATTATGGGACTGTAAAGTCCTATGCATTATGGGACTGTAAAGTCCTATGCATTATGGGAATGTAAAGTCCTATGCATTATGGGATTGTACAGCTCTATGCATTATGGGATTGTAAAGTCCTATGCATTATGGGAATGTTCAGACCTATGCATTATGGGACTGTTAAGTTCTATGCATTATTGGACTGTAATGCCCTGTGCATTATGGGAATGTAATGCCCTAAGTGTTATGGGAATGTACAGTCCTAAACATTATGGGAATGTACAGCCTTATGGGAATGCCGTTCCAAGAATTCAAATTACTAGCCACAATAATGCAGAAGTAGAGCAAAGAAGGGGACCCATTTTAAATCTTTCATAACAAAAACAAAAAAGACTAAATATAATGCAACCAATGCACTAGGATATAATGAAAGGAAGCTAGCCAAAAAGATAAATAACATTTCTGGGCCTTGGTCACAAACATCAAGGATTACTTCCTGGCCATCACTGATAATGCAGTCAAGTTTTTATGTATCTGCACTTTTTACCATAACTGCTTAGTGTGTGATAAATACTGTATGAATTGAGCTGACATACTCCACATGTTGGAAGACAACTCCGTTGCCTGATATATGCAGCCGTCTGCCTTCCATGCTGCTGTTGACATACAGCTGACCCAGAGCCGAGTCCTGGTACCTCACCAACAGGTCAAAGGTCATTACATATAGAGGCTGAGGGTTTGTGTGCTGTTGATTCATCTCAGGTAACCAATCTTGGAACAGGTTGTCATCAGTCAGGTCTGCGGTAAGAATGACCCTGTTATCAGAATGTTACATCATCGTTCTTCTCGTGTGCTTCTCAAACCCTATTCTCTATGAGGTCATTCACCAGGCTATATATGGGAAATGGTGCCACGTGGGACACGTTATGTGAGTCACTCTGCTTTCTTAGTTTGGTGAGGAAGTAATGTCTCCATAAGGCTTTATAAACAGCTGCAACAACTGTTTAATCAGAAGCTATTCAAAATGATGTAATCACCGCATAATTCTGCATGTGGAAAAACTGCGTCTTGGAAGCGCTATTTTAAGCATTTGATGAAAACAGAGACTCAGTATACCCTATGCCAGGGGTATTCAACTCTAACCCTATGGGGTCCGGAGCCTACTGGTTTTCTGTTCTACCTCAACATTAATTGGACTCACCTGGTGTCCCAGGTCTAAATAAGTCTCAGATTAGAGGGTTGCAATGAAAAAGTGGAGTGGATCTGGCTTCGAGGTCCAGAGTTGAAAACCCCTGCCCTATGCCCTTTACAGTGCACTACTTTGACTTAAACCAATTAGGGATGTGATCTAATTAGTGCATTATATTAGTTTTGTACTCTAGCACTTTAAGTTTGAAAGGATACGATGACAATAAGGTTGATGTGCAGACTGTCAGCTTTAATTTGATGATACATTTATACACATCGGATGAAACGTTTAGATGATTTGGATGAAACGTTTAGATGATTCGGATGAAACGTTTAGATGATTCGGATAAAATGTTTAGATGATTCGGATGAAACGTTTAGATGATTCGAATGAAACGTTTAGATGATTCGGATGAAACGTTTAGATGATTCGGATGAAACGTTTAGATGATTCGGATGAAACGTTTAGATGATTCGGATGAAACGTTTAGATGATTCGGATGAAACGTTTAGATGATTTGGATAAAACGTTTAGATGATTCAGATGAAACGTTTAGATGATTGGATGAAACATTGGGGTGAGATGGCTTAGTGTTTGGGGAGTAGGACTTGCAATCAGAAGGTTGCTAAGCTAAATGTCGTTGTGTCCTTGAGCAAGGCAATTTACCAGCTGGAATGTCCCTGAACTTACTGTAAGTCACTCTGGACAAGAGCGTCTTCTAAATGACAGAAATGCATTTTACATGCTGAAGAGGAGACTAAAGGCAATAAGTCCCTGAAACAAACAGGAACTGAAGATGGCTTCAGTACAGGCCTGGTAGAGCATCACCAGGGAAGATGTTGATGTTGATGCATCACAGACTTCCAGCAGTCATTGCATGCAAAGGATATGTGACCAAATATAAACAATTATTACTTTATTCTACATTATGTTAAACTGTCCAATGTTTTGTGGTGCCCCAAATAACAAGTTTCTATGATTTCTAAACAGTTTATCTGACCTGTATGAATGTCCCCTCATATTATATCTGACTGGCTGCACTACAGCCTCAATAGCCGCTTTCTGACCGCAGGGATTTTTGCAGTTCCTAGAACATAACGTTCCTATAACCCTTTTTTTCTTGCTTTCTGATAGAAGAAATTGCGGGATTATTTAGTTCCTCGCACCGCCGTTCCTATAACCTTTTTAGCTCCTACTCCAGAGCAGGGTCTTTCCATTTTCCCCTTTCCTAGGTCCACGTTGATTGGTCCAACTTATAAATTA
>JACXGM010009708.1:0-20863 GCA_016801145.1 Umbra pygmaea | reverse complement strand
AAAGTACTCACCAGTACCTACGCGCTTGGCAAACGCAAAAGTAAACAACCACGACTGAGGTTGCAGGCACATGACCCAGCACAAGGATTCGCCGGAGCACAACACTCCAGATGGTGCAATTTGCTATGCCACACATGCAAGAACCCCATGCAATGTCAGCATGCAGCACTGATGATTTGAACTCCAAGTTGCAATGGCTCAGCTTTACCACTGCGCTCCCCCAGAACCCCTTCTGTAACATATTATTATGAAAGCCCTGGAGCTGCATCATGAGAGTCAGATACTTACTCATACACTGGGAGGGCACATCCTAGCATCAGGAACATGAGGCCAATGGCCCCACCAAAGGACAGGCTAATCAGTGCTGGAAAAACAGCAAAAAACAGACATTAAGCAAAGTGTGTGTTTTGTTCATAATTAATCATCTGACTTAGGTCCTGATCCCACAGCTCCAAAGCATAAATAGTCATGTGATAAATCACATGATTTCAAATTCAGGGATCCAGCCCCAAAGCATAACTGGGTGAGAGGATGCAGACTCCTCTATGTCATGGTGTTGATTTTCCAACTACAAGTAGTTAGTTTCTAAGGAATGAGACAATGAAACTAGCAAGGCCTAGCGAGATCATCTGAGTTTGGATTCATCATTGCATACCTAGTTAACTTACTGTACATGTAGCTGGATACAGTAACTTCAATAAGTCGCGCAAGTTACCATGGCTAACTCGCTATGTAATATACACAATTAAGGATTGACAGGGACTTTTTGTAACGTGGATTTCATCAATTCAGAATGGTAAAATTAACAGCTATCTTAGCTGATCACCAAAATATAGCTGCATCTACCATAACAAGTTACCTTATGTTAGTTATACTGCTTCATATATCATGATGGTTAACTAACCTATCTAGGTTAACTAGCAAAACAACTGAGAGGTAAAGTAACTAAGACTTCATAACCAGATAACGACCGTAGCTAGTTAGCTAGTAGCTACTCTACACAGCCTTTTTATCAGAATCTCAACCCTAAACGGTGTTTATGTATTTTGTTAAATTATCTGGACATATTACATAGAATATCTTGTGCCAACAAACTAGCCAACGTTAGCTGCTAAAGAATGGCGTTACTTTAGCCAGCTAGCTCACGACAGTACAGTACCTACTGTAGCTAGCTAACACTCAGTGGCTAGCTAACGTTGTCTTTAGCATACTAGACCGCCAGTCCTTTTATTGTAGTTTCCATCAATATTTATGTAATTCATTACTCTAATCCAAATAATGTACTATGACAAAATAAGATAGAAACTCCTTTACCCTTGATCCCTGCCATTTCCGTAGGACTTTTATCACACAGTCCTCGTCAACCGCAACAACAATACACCCTGCCTACTGCATTTAACAAACACCGTGAAGGATTATCTATAGCGAAATACGCATGCGTGTAAAACATAACTCGCGGAATATTCGAATGCAATGTTTTGATTTCTATCTATATATAAATAGATAGATACGCTGTTGTCTTTTCAATTGCATATGGAATTTCCCCAGTCTACCTTTTAACACTTGCATAAATACGCACGTTTTTCATTTAAAAAAATTATGTCAACCCGGAAAACAATAATGGTGCTTCCGGTGTAAATCTGGCATGCAGTGGAGTTTTGTGTAAAAAGATGGCTGGCGGAGGAGGCTCCGTTGCTGCTCTGTGGACTGAAGTGAATCGTTGTGGACAGAATGGAGATTTTACTCGGGCACTCAAAGCTGTTAACAGAAGTAAGATGTCGCTCTTGCTCACGTTGTTTGTAACTGTTAGTATGAATGACTGATCGAATGATTTAGGGCTGAAGAGTTGGTAGCCAGCTGGCTAACCTAGCTAGCGAGCTGTAGTTGTTATCCGAGAACAGATCAAGTTTAAATCACTAGCTAGTTTAAAATTGAACAACTTTATCAATTCAATAGACCGGAGTCTATTGTTGAATTTGTTAAACAATAATATCACGAGAGTCTACAGGAAATGATATTGACCGCGTTTTCAATTTTAACATCTGATTGGTAAATAGTGACGTGTCCTCGGTTAGCTGAGTGGCTACAGTACTTACAGTAACTAGCCACAGTTGTTGCTGCCCAGTTAGCCCGGCCAAATCTATTCTGCATTTACATTTATGTACGCTTTTATTAAGACTGATTTTATTAAGACTGATTTATATGCATACATTTTCACATTGTTTACCTACCAGCCTTATATATGCTTCCTGGATACCAATTTTTATATGTGCATGCCAAGATATCTGATAGATGTGCACTAAAATATGAGCTGCTGTGTTAGCCACAAATATTTTTTCCCAAATATAACGCGTTTTTGATGATGAATATTAACTTTTATAAAAATAATGTTCCATGAATCTCATCCACAGTTTTACATGAAGTTAAGGATGACGTAACAGCTGTTCATTGTAAAATAGTATGCCTGGTACAGAATGGCAGCTTTAAAGAGGCACTGAATGTCATGAACACATATTCAAAACTAATAGGAAGGTATGTTTAATCCTTTTTATAATCCTAAAAGAAGTTATTAAATGCAGGTCTTGTATATGACAAACTTTTGACTTAGCTAACTGTTTGTTTTTCTTCCTCAGTGACCTTGTTGTGTTTGAAAAGGCTTATTGTGAATACCGGTTAAACAGAGTGGAAAATGCATTGAAAACCATTGAAAGTGTTTCAGAGCAGACAGACAAGCTGAAGGAACTCTATGGGCAAGTGGTAAGACTTTCTGAAAGATTAATTTTGTTTTAGCTGCCTGGCTGTGTACCCTTCAGTGGATACGCATATCTGCCACAGTAAAGACTAGCCCACCTTTTTCCCCTTTGCCTCAGCTGTACCGTTTGGAGCGCTATGATGAGTGCAAGGCTGTCTACACGGACCTGATCAGAAACTCACAGGATGAATACGAGGAGGAGAGAAAGACCAACTTGTCCGCTGTGGTGGCAGCTATGAGCACATGGGAAGAGGCATCTCCGGTCAGTATTCAAAAGAAACAGAACAAACTTCAACATAAAATGGTGTTCCTGATACCCTATTGGTGCTATTTATAATGGTCACCCTGAGACCCTATTGGTCCTATTTATAATGGTATTTATAATGGTCACCCTGAGACCCTATTGGTCGTATTTATAATGGTCACCCTGAGACCCTATTGGTCCAGTTTATAATGGTCACCCTGAGACCCTATTGGTCCTATTTATAATGGTATTTATAAGGGTATTTATAATGGTCATCATGAGACCCTATTGGAGCCGTGGCATCCTTTACAGGACAGTTACCAGTTTGTGCATTATTAAAACATTTTATCAAGGGGCTCTTTTGTAGCACCAGTCTGTCCGCTGAAGTCTAGATTATGATGCTAAAAGGTGGTCACTCACATAACTGAGTGAGGCATATTGGACAAGCTGCACCTGGGGTGTGGGGGATTTACTTCACTGATTGTGCTCTAGCTGCTCCTTCAGGCAGAGGCCAGAGTATGGAAGTGATCTTAGAAGACTGTTCAACACATTTTGACATTTTTCTACCCTGTTTCTGCAGGATGATCTTGGTTTATCTGAGACTACATATGAGCTGAGCTACAATGCTGCATGCACTCTGATTGGTCAAGGCAAGCTTGTAGAGGCTCTGAACAAACTACAGGAAGCAGAAGGTTAGCATAACAGTGTGTCTCCGCCTCCATCATGACATGCCTTAATTATGCTCTGCTGTAGGTTTTGTCTTCATGGATATTGTTTTTCTTTCTTGTGTTTTCTTTTCTTTAGAGCTTTGTCGGGTTTCCTTGTCAGAGGATTCGGTGAGCGCTCTATGCTTTTGAAATACATTTTTCTACAAAGTCAAATAGCCAGCTTATGTAAATTAAAATTTCTCACCCCCCCCCAATGCTAAATCATAATTAATACTTGCCTTTTTGTGATGTCCAGGATGTAACTGAGGAGGACATTGAGGCTGAGTTGGCTGTTATCCACTCCCAGACGGCTTATGTTATGCAGTTACAGGGGCGGACAGAGGGGGCGCTACAGCTCTATAACCAGGTCATTAAGCTCAAGTGAGTCGTTCTTCTAATCGAATCAGGGGATCTTTTTAATAGTTCATTATGTGATTGTTTTCAGAACAAGAGTATAAAGAGATTTGACTTTTTTTGTTAAATCCTAGGCCGTCCGATGTGGGACTCCTAGCTGTCACTGCCAACAACATTATTACAATAAACAAGGTAGGTACGAGGGGGGTCCAGATTTTTTTAGTATTTAATTTTACCAGGGGAGACACATTTGCTAGTGTGCCCTGTGGACAGCAGTTAATCACAACTAAATAACCAAAAATCAAATGCATTCAAGCATGAACAATTATACTTGACCTTCATTTTACCAGGTAAGTTGACTGAGAATTGCTTCTGATTGGCCTGTGGAGATGTGGGGGATGGAATGAAAGAGCCAATTGAAAGCTGGGGATGATTAAGCTGCCATGATGGTATAAGGGCCAGATGGGACGTTTATATTACATATATGCAATATATGTTATGTATGTAACTAGCAATTGTTTTTTTAAGATGTGGTTTTGGGTGAAATTTGTATTATTTTTAATGACAACAGTAGGAAGAATTGGGTGTATGCATCTTTTTTGACACCTGTGGACTCTGGAGACAAGCATGTAGACGCCCATGCAGGTGGAGTCCGAGAGGCTCGGAGCATCTGAGTTGGGGATCAAACCTTTGTTGCTGAGTCACGTATGGTCCAAAGTGGGCGTGAGCTTAGACGGCTACATCAAACTCTGGCAAAACAGCTATTCATTTAGGAAACGCATTCATCCGTGTAGTTGAGCCAATAAAGGATACTAATAGTGAGTTCTTTATCATGAAGATGGTCTGCTGGCACAGGAATGTACATGAGTCCTCTGTCCATCTCTATGGTAAAACGTCATTGCTTTAGCAAGTCTTTCAATCCCTGGTTAAAACTGTAACCCGTGTACCCTTTCTGTTAGGACCAAAATGTGTTTGACTCTAAGAAGAAGGTGAAACTCACAAGTGCTGAAGGCGTGGAGTTCAAGTTGGCCAAGAAGCAGTTGCAGGCCATCGAATTCAACAAAGCCCTCCTGGCAATGTACACTAACCAGGTAACAGGCAGATATATACTGTGGGCTCCAAAATTACTGGCACTCCTGACTGGCAATGCACAAACCATACTGTAGACAATATACAATTATAGAGAAACTCAAAATACCAACACGTGAGAAATACTGAACTTTATTAATGTGTCAATGGAACCACCCAAAATCATTAATTGACTACATTAAAAATCAAAGGAGCCAGTTGAGGTGGTTTGGGCATCTGGTAAGGATGCCCCCTGGGCGCCTCCATAGGGAGGTGTTCCAGGCACGTCCAGCTGGGAGGAGGCCTCAGGGAAGACCCAGGACTAGGTGGGGAGATTATATCTCCAATATGCCTCGGGATCCCCCAGTCGGAGCTGGTTAATGTGGCTCTTGAAAAGGACGTCTGGGGTCTTCTGCTGGAGCTGCTGCCCCGCAACCCGATCCCGAATAAGCGGATGAAAATGGATGGATGGATTAAAAATCAAGGTTTCACAATCAATGGCACCCTTAAAGATTATTGTAAATAACATCTACCAAAATTAAACCAGGAATTAAATTCCACTTATTTAAGGAACTATATTGAGCCATTACATCAATTCCTGTTCCACTAGGGTTTAAAAATGAGGTAACACGCATACAATATCCCCTTGGTCATCTAACACCATGAAAAAAACAAAAGAACTGGCAGTTCTGAAGAGACAGATTGTCGTAGACTTTCATAAATCTGGTAATGGCTACAAGAAGGTCCACAAACGATTGAATATAGCACTGTCGGGGCAGTTATAAAAAACGAAAATATATGGAACAGTGGAAAACCTCACAAGTGGAGGACACAAATCGTTTTTCCCCCCAGGATAGGGAGAAGGATGGTGAGAGAAGAAACAAAATCCCAAAGAATCACTGTGAAACATTTGCAGACCTTTGTGGCATCTAGGTTCACCGGGCTTCAAAAAGCACAGTCGGTGTGCCAATATTTATGGAACCTTGATTTTGGTGAAATATCTTTTGTGTTAAATAATTGAATGATTTCGGTTGGTTCCATTGCAACATTAATAAAGTACAGAGTGTCTCACATGTTGGTATTTTGAGTTCATCTCTATAATTATATATTTTGTATAATGTTATATAATATTTTGTACTATGTTTTTAAAGTATTGTTTGTTCATTGCTTGTAATTTGAGACCACTGTATCAGTAGGATTTTCTCTTCATGCTTTTCTTGGATCTGTAGAGGTGCTCCTATCTACACATTTAGATCTAAGCTTTGTTCTCACTTGCAATTTGAAGTTACTCGTCTGACTTTCACCCCGTGTCTCATGCTATATTCTACTCAGATTTTTTCAGCCTAGCCCATAGAAATAGAATGGATAGAAAGGTAATTCCAATTCAAATCAATGTGGCAGATTGGTCAGAGCGGCAGCCATTTTTATGTGATCCATTGCAAAGATTTAGCAACCTACTTCCGCAATAAACCAATTTTCTTGTTGTCACCGTGACAACTAATAACAATCGCCATTTTGTTGTGTACTAATCGAATGACCACGCCAAGAAGTTAAATGGCCTTTCTATCCATTCTATTTCTATGGCCTAGCCACACAGCAAACTACATTCATTAGTGGTTCTACATCGAAACTCTGTCTGAATGACATTTGCCATTATTTGTCGGCAAACAAACCAGGCAGCATGAAGGACAGTAATTAGTAGAGCCTTGTAACTATGAGTTATCGTTGCAATAGATGTAATTAAGAGGTCAAGGGTCAGCAGACCTTGGCTGATGATGATGTGACTGGTCATTTATCTAATCCAATCCATCCTAGTCAGACCAGTGCAGGAAGCTGTCGTCCAGCCTTCAGTCCCAGAACCCAGGCCACCCGCGGCCCATTCTAATCCAGGTGGCCCAGCTGTGCAGAGAGAAGCAGCACTCCAAGGCGATAGAGCTTCTCCAGGTACCCCACAGTGGAACATCCTTACCTGGGATACATGGAAATGAGCTACGAATACATCAACAAACCTTTCGTCTCCTGCATGCATAATGCTAATAATTTGTGCTTCTGCTGTCAAGTGTTTCTCAGACCAGCATCCAGAGCGTGCATCCAGTATCAAATTGACAATGGCACAACTCTATTTGACTCAAGGTAACTTTGCCTTTCTGATAACTGTTTTTTTTCTTCTGGATTAAGATCAACTGATTTGGATGAATGCTAGACAATGAATTAACTGACAACTGGCGTTGTGATTTAGTGAGTCCTGTTTTGATCGATTTCATTAAGCAGCTCAGACACGACGGTAACCTCATAAGTACTCTGTTTGTCTTCAAAGGTCATGTTACGAAAGCATGTGACATCTTGAGGTCGATTAAAGATTTCAAGCACAAGCAAGGGATGGTTAGTTTTCGTTTATTGTTTCATTTTTATATCAGTTAATGTGTAATATTTTTTGAACAAACCTGGCAAGATTTCTACCACTTCTAAGATCCTGAATTTGTTTCACAGATCTCCGCTCTGGTGATGATGTACAGCCATGAAGAAGACATCGATAGTGCGATCGACGTCTTCAGCCAAGCTATTCAGTACTACCAGTCTGAACAGGTATTAGGCCATTTTAAATTACTGTGAAGTCACTTACAGATGGGAAAATACTAAGACCACTTCATTTTTGGGGAAGTTGTATAAAGGAGGAAGGGTATCGAACTGTGGGTAACAATTACCGATTTGACATTTGTAAGTAAAATTATTTAACTGTGGATGACATTTAACTCACCCAGACAACAGCAGAAATACATTTTTCTGCTATCACGTTATGTTACAAAGGGACACATAAAAATGTTTAATCACATTTTAGAGATACAATAACAACATGAAACAGGGTGGAAAACAATACAAATATACAGAATAGAACATATTCTGAAATATGTATCCTATTAATTCAACAAGGCACCTAATGTAAAGAAAGTCACATTAAAGAATACGTTTTTGCCTAAATGCAAAATTGTTAAAGATATTAAACAAATCTAAAGCAGCACTACAGAGTAACTGCCTCTTTTACCGCATGTTTTTGCTTATATGGGTATGCTTGACTCAGAAAATCCGCTTTCAAATGGACGGGACTGTGTGGGAGGTTGATGTTTGTTTCCTTGGTTGCATTGCGTTTTGACTTTATGTTGTCCTCCTGCATCCAGCCTGGTTCCCCGGTACACCTGGCACTGGTACGAGAGGCGGCTGACTTCAAGCTGAAGTACGGACGGAAAAAGGAAGCCATCAGTGACCTGGAACAACTGTGGAAGTGAGTGATGCTCTGAAGTTTGTTTTTGTGCAGCGGTGATGTTCTGTGTCATACCCGGGCGATGCCCTGTGTCTGGTACATAGAGCTGCAGCTATGGATTATTTTAGTAATCGAGTATTCTACTGATTTATTCCGTCAAGTAATCGGATAAAAAACACTGTTTTTTTATTGAAGAGAAATGTACAATTGTTTGGTTTAAATTTTGGGAAAAAGCAACATTTTCTGAAATGCAATAACCTCAACTAAGGCATACATTAAACATACATAAACATTACCTTAATGCAACTTAACTTTCAGAACTACAAGTTTCAACCTGAGAGTGATCTGTATTATAGACCTATAAGTAAATATTAGTTATACTCAACCTATTTTTCATTTATAAATTTGATTACAATGTCACAGCTCTGTTACACTTATGCAAATAGACAGTTGATCAGCTGTTTCTCCGTGAAGAGTGGGAGAGATTGATGTGCAACAAATCAGCTGTATTTTCGAAGGGATAGTCAACAAGTCTTTTCTTTAGATCAAATTGCGGTCATCAATACGTATTTTCTTGTCTTTGCTTTTGGTCGTTGTTGTGTTTGGTGTAGATTTTGCAGTAGACACACTGTACAGAGTTTTAGTTTTAATTACGTTTGAACTGATTCCAAACTTTGGACACTGTCGTTTTCTCCAGCCTGTCTCTTCTCTTAGCCCCTCACTATTTACGCTCTATTCCCTTTTGTAATCTGTGCCGTCAAGTCTTGGTGTGTGTCGCCAGCAGCAACAGCCCGATGTGCAACAGTAATAATCATCTTTGCGTAAACACTAAGAGATACAGCGTTTGTAACATTGATTAAATGAAGCTTCAAGGCAAATCATTTTGCATCAAGTTTTTTTTGTAATCAAATTATTCTAAGTCACTCAAGGAATAGTTTCAGCCCCAGTGGTATCGCCTAAGTGATCCTTTGTTTTATCTCAGCGATGCTCTGTGTGGTATCACCTTAGTGATGCTCTGTGTTGTACCTTAGCGATGCTCTGTGTGGTATCACCTTAGTGATCCTGTGTCATACCAAAGTAACACTGGTATTCATTCTGGTAACTTGTTGCTCTTTCTCCACAGACAAAACACCAATGACATCCACACGTTGGCGCAACTTATCTCTGCCTATTCTCTGGTGGATCAAGATAAAGCAAAGTCGTATCCTTTGTTCCTTACTCTCAGCATTTGAAATGACACAACAAACTATTTGATTTGATTTATTAGTGTTACAATACAATTCACTGCCTGGAAGAGCAGCTTTTTTATCCTTAGCTTTGTCACAGTCTCAGCAAGCATCTCCCCTCCCCTGAAAGCATGTCATTCAATGTTGATGTAGAAGAGCTAGAGAACTCTCACGGAGCCAACTATGTCAGAAAGAAGGCACCTAAAGTACTGGGAGATAATCTGCCCAAAGACCAAGGGTGAGGACCTCACGTATGAATATTTATATTATATTCAGTCTAAAGCTGCTATGTGGTGGTTATAAGATTTCTGAGTGTGCGTGTCGTCTCTCCACAGCCAGGAGGATGTTAAGAAGAACAACAAGAAGAAGAAAAAGAAGGGTAGGTAGTGTCATGTGGTGGTGGTGTTCAGTATTGTTGTGGTGTTCAGTATCATTGTGTCATGTGGTGGTGGTGTTCAGGACTGTGAAAGTATTTGTTTTCATTGAGAACAACCAACACATGTAAGGGCCAGACATTTGCTGAATGGCTTTTTGGACTGAAACCGGCGATGTGTTCCGATTAAACCGGCGATGTGTTCCGATTAAACCGGCGATGTGTTCCGATTAAACCGGCGATGTGTTCCGATTAAACCGGCGATGTGTTCCGATTAAACAGATTTGCCACCCGGGATGAGACTGGTGGACACTTTGAAATGATTGACTAATTCCTCATTTTAAGTATTTCTGATTTGCGTTGGGAATCACTTTCTCTTGTTTCTCATTTTAGGCAAACTGCCTAAGAACTTTGACCCTGAGGCGACCCCTGACGCAGAGAGGTGGCTGCCAATGAGAGAGCGGAGTTACTACCGGGGCAGGAAAAAGGGCAAGAAGAAGGAGCAGGTGGGAAAAGGCACACAGGGAACCACGTCAGGAGCAACGTCCGACTTGTGAGTAACTCATCCTCGTCTCTTGTTTGCTGGTCAGTTAAAATTGCAAAACATCACCACGGCTTCAACTTTGCTCAGAGGTCACGTGTCAAGCAATGCATCTTGGCATAGGGATTTGGGATGGATAAATTAGATTATCTACCTTACCAAGCCACTCTCCAGTGAATCTTTGCAAGCAGATTGGGCGCCTGTAAATTCAATCACGGAAGTACAGTCAGTGAGCGTAATCATCCCACACATGAGCTGACTAAAGCCATCCGTGTTGGATGAGCAGTGCGTAAAAGAATCAGCCGGATCGGCGACATGTGGTTGGAAGAACCATGTGAGCACCCCTCGCCATGCCGCGTCTGTCCAAGGAGTTGCGGACAAGACCAATTTAGCCGGGGGGGGTTGTGATTGTATGTAATGTTTGCATACAGGAACGATGCATCCCTGTCTGATGTGTTTACATGTACCCTTGTCACCAGTCATGCTTAATGTCTTGCTCAATGTCATTCTGCTGTGTTTCCAGAGATGCCAGTAAGACAGCCAAGAGCCCACCCACCTCCCCTCAGCCAGGGTCAGCCCAGTCCTCGGCCCCCGCAGCTAGCAACGCAGCCCCTCCACGGCAGCAGAAACCGGCAGCAGCTGGACCAGGAGCCCGCAAGAAGGTCCCCCAGAAGAAGAAGAAAGGAGGGAAGGGAGGCTGGTAGCCTGGACAACGGTTGCCTGGACAGCAGTTGCTTGGACAATGCTGTGAATACAGGGCAATACATTTTGGCCACATCTGAAAATCCCAGAATCATGAGCGTTCTGAATTCTTTGTGTTGTTTATAATATCAATTGAGTTATAGGTCCACATGCCCTGCTAATGATCTTCACGGTTTTATTAAGAAACTAAGGGAAAATTTTCTGTTTGGCAAGTGGGGTCTGTAGTTTAAAATCCCAGCTTCCTTGCAGAGGAAATGTAATGTTTGTTTATTCTCCTTTCTGAATCTTAAGTGATTGAAATTCCCTAAACACATTTCCTTGACTGCTCAATTTAAATCACTTGAACTTGTTCAGTCCTATAAAAGCAAGCTGTGGATTTATTATGTGGATTAAAATGTTAAAGCAAGTTTTAAAAGACCTGTATCTGTCTTGGCAAAAGTTAAAAAATAAAATTGTTGGATAGAAGTTTAAGAAGCATTTTTTAGGAATCGTTTCCAATTAAGTTGGCCAACAAGAGTGTCCCCTTATGTCTTAATTAATGGATTCCTTAACAACTGAAAAACTGATCGTATTGCTCTGGAAAATTATCAAAATGTGCAGACTATCTTTATAGTTGAGCGCCGCCTGGTGGACATATAGTGGAGGTGGATAGGAGGCCTCTATGACAACGAGCCATATATGTATATACAGTATTACAAGCAGATTTGCTATTTTAACCAATGCGCACTTTTGTGTATGCAACCTACAAAGAATGGCTCCGTTAGTGCGTTCGTGTCATTGTATTTTTTTCTTTTTTCAGAAAATGTAATTCAGATCTTGTCTAGTTCCTGCAATGACAAATATTTATCTTATTCTCGTCCCTTCCTGTGTGCGCGAACGCACCCGGATATACCCAGATATCGCGTGGAGATAGCTTAATCCAATCTACTTGTTGTAACCCTGGGATGCAAACTGCTTGATGCTTTACGATTACTGAAATGTCAGACATGTAAAACTGTCATTAAAGATTTCCCAACGTTGTTTGGAACATGCCTGGTTTCAGGGAAACCGCGGCCGTGAGTCTTGCGCTTGCGGTAACTGGAGGAGTTGCGTATGCCATCTGGACTTGTGTCTCTACAGGGAGTAATAAACCAAAGCAAGAACTACAGAAAATAGGAAACAAGATTAGGAAAGAAGAAACAGCGAAAAAAGCACAAGAACCCGCACAAAAAACACCAACCGTTGTAGTAACAGAGGTACTAAATTTCTTAATCGTGTGGTTGCAAAATGTTATTTCGAGGCACGCCTACTTGACGGAGGGTTGTGGTTGCTATGGGAAATATTTCAACATTTAAATCATGACCTAAATAAGCTTAACATTTATATGGAACATTTGCAAAATGTGTCTGCTATTTATTATTGTTAGTTATACGTGGGCTCTTAAATAATTTGGAAACCCCACATGGAAAAGGACACTTTCTTTGAAAAAACTAATCACAATTACAAATCCATCTCAAGAGGTAACATTACGGTTATTGCCAGTCATACGCAGATACAAGTAAGGTTTGACTATTAAAACTTTGATATTTGAGTTTTCAAAGCTACATGAGGCAGGTAACAGACTTCCAAAGAAGCCAAAGTTAGTGCCCAAATTGCTGGTGCATCAACTACAAATGTTTATCTATGTGTAAAGGGGAATAGGCTCAAAAAGCATGGATGCACATGCCAGACATGGACAAATTGTACCTGCAACGAGAAACAGTGGTAATTACAAGTCAAATCTAGCCAACAGGTCAGTGCATTTCAGTCGATTCACCATGCTTACAATCCAGAAATATTATAATTTGATTATGATTATATCTTAAACTCTTCTGTTAAAATAATGCACAGTTGCGCCAGACGACACATCCTTGCTTTGTTTTGCAGTCACCCTGTTAATTTATGCCACTATTTCTGATGTGAGAAACGGTCCTCTAGTGCTGCCAAACTAATGGTGGGTGGGTAAATAATAAGATGTAGGTACAGAAGACAGCTAGATTATTAGAACTGGAACTGAATGACAAGGCACAGCCTGATGATCAGAACAATAAAAGCAAGATGTCTGCACTCAGACATCATTTTGAAATTGCATTATTTTTTATTCCTTTGACTTCATAGTTGCTCAATGCCCCAAACTTAATGCCTCAGAAATTACCACACAATTGAATCATCATGTCTCTGGCCCAGTCTCAACAGAACTGTACATCCTGAGCTTCACAAAGTGGGAATTTATGGTCTGATGAGACCACCTTCACTATACATGCGGATCTGCAATTTTTTGCTGCCAACTGTTAAACTCGGTGGGGGATCTGTACATTTATGGGCAGCTGTCTCCTGGGAGTCATTAAATCAGATTATTGCTCAGTTGTCTAATAGCTGGGGAATATGAGGCCATTTTACAGGACCAGGTGTGCACCCTATGATACTAACACGGTTGCCTCTTAATGCCTCAATATCCCTGGGTGATAATGCCCCTCATACCCACTGCTAAATGAAGTCAAGTGGAATCATAACCTTCCCAAACACCGGATCTAAACATCTTTAAACCTTTAAGTAAAGTTCTGGATGACATTGAGGAATATTTCCACTTATATTATCCCTCAAAGGGTTGCCGTTTCCTTTTTTCAGTCTTTCATATTATTATAATAGGCATTTCCATTGATTTGTCCTCCCTTTGTATGTATATATCAGTTCAGTATTCTTCAGAATATTCTGTTGTATGACAAAAAAACTCAGGCTTGCGGCGGCATGTCTGGCTGACATTTTTCATCATATTAGTTCATTATTTCCCAGACAGAGGGTCTACTCCTACTGCCCTTGTGATATGATGGAAAATGTGTCAAACAAAGTTCAGTTAAAATGCAATCTCTGACTTGTAAACCGAATGCATGGCTGAGGTAAATGTTGTGACACTTTTCCATTGTGGGTGTAAATCGTTGTTGCACTCTGCCTGGATTGATGGCAATGTGCAATACTTAAAAAAATAAACAATACAATTATAGAGGAAAAATTCAAAATTCCAAAGTGAGAAATACTGTACTTTATTAATGTGTCAGTGGAACAAACCAAAATCATTTATTGATTATTTTAAAAATCAATGTCCTCCAAATCAAGGTTTCACAATCAATGGCACCCTTACAGATTATTGTAAATAATCTACCAAAATTAAACCAGGAATTAAATTCCACTTATTTAAGTTAATCTAATTCTTAAGGAACTATATTGAGCCATTACATCACTTCCCGTTCCAATTGGGTATAATAATGCGGTAACACACATGCAATATCCCTTTGTCATCAAACACCATGAAGAAAACAAAAGAACTCGCTGTTCAAATGAGACAGATGGTCATAGACCTTAATAAATCTGTTAATGGCTACAAGAAGATCCACAAATAATTGAATATACCAGTGAGCAATGTCAGGGCAATTATTAAAAAATTCTAAAAATATGGAACAGTTGAAAACCTAACCGGTAGAGGACTCATGCATCTTGACCCCTAGAATAGGGAAGAGGATGTGGAGAGAAGCAACAAAATAAAAAAAATGAATCACTCTGAAAGAATGGCAGGCCTTGGTGGCGTCTTGGGGCCACCGGGTTTCAAAAAGCACCATCTCATGCCACAACCACAGCCTCTTTGGAAGGGTTGCCAGAAGAAAGACCTTTCTGATCCCAAGACAAGACACAGGTGCAAGCACTTGGAGTTTGCCAAACAACATTTACATTTTGACGTGAACACCAGAAGGTGTTCTGGTCTGATGAGACCAAAATTGAAAGTTTTGGTCAGATATAGCATTGGCATGTTTGGTGTCGAAACAGACGCATACAAGGAGAGGCACCTCATACCCAGGGTGAAATATGGTTCTGGGTCAGTGATGTTTTGGGGCTGTGGTTAATTCCAGAGGTCCAGGGGCACAGGTCAAGATTGATGGCATAATGAATTCCACTAAGTATCAGGCAATTTTGTTTGACAATCTGGTTGCGTCTGCCAAAAAGCTGGGACTTTGCCGTAGGTGGACTTCCCAACAGACAATCACCCAAAACAAAACTCAAGATCCACTCAGAAGTGGTTACGTGACAACGAAATCAATGTTCTGCCATGGCAATTTCAGTCGCCAGACCTGAATCCAATCAAAAACCTGTGGGCTGAGTTGAAGAGGGCAGTTGATAAGCGCAAACTCAAGAATGTGAAGGATCTTGAAATGGTCCAAAATCCCTCCACATGTGTTCCTTAACCTTGTCAAACATTACAGGAAGAGACTCCATGCTGTTATACTTGCCAGAGGTGGTTGTACTAAGTACTGAATAAGGACTGCCGATAATTATGGAACCTTGATTTTGGTGAAATTTCTTTTGTGTTAAATAATTGCATGAGTTTGGTTGGTTCCATTTTAACATTAATAAATTAGAGTGTTTCTCACATTGGTATTTTGGGTTTTTCTCTACAACTATATTGTTTATGTTTTTAAAGTGTTGTTTGTGCATCGCCAGTCAGGGGTGCCAGTAATTTTGGAGAAATTATGTGAGCCCACTGTATGTGATGTCTTTCTATAATGATGTCTCTCAGGCAAAGTCTCCAGGGAAGCAGGTTCTGGTCCTTGGGCTGGAAGGGGCAGGAAAGACCAGCCTTCTGCACTGCTTTGCCACGGGCAGTTTGGAGCAGGATGTTGCTCCAACTCAGGGATTCAACGCCGTGTCAATCAATCGAGAGGACCTGCAGATTGAGTTTCTCGAAAGTAAATAATTGCAAAATACAGTAACTATGACACATCGATAATATGGTTCACTACCATAATAAGAAGTGGGTCTGTTGGTGGAAAGTTAACTTTCCCTCCAACTAGCTCAGAACCCAACTCGGAAATCACTGAAAAGAGCAAACGAAATGCCCGTTGGTTTTCATTGGCTGAAAGCTGGCACAACCCTAGAACATCTCCCATCTTCGGACCGTTTTTAAAAGTTTCATCTCATGCAGCATTTGTAGGCGTATCCCTCTCTTACATCAGGTTTAGCCACACCCATTTCAACTTCCACCTGAATTCACACTGTTATTTGCCGAGACGCCAGAAGTTCACCCTGGGGACGAGCTTATTGAGACCCACACTCTGTAAAATATTACCGAGATACTGTATCACTCGTTTGATTAACAAATGTAAAAGAAAATGTAATGCTCAGGTACCTTGTGTTTAAGAAATGTAATACAAACCATGCCATATCTTACAGTCGGTGGCACAAAGAATCTGCAACCCTATTGGAAGAGGTACATGAGTAAAGCTATGGTGCTGGTGTACGTGGTAGATTCATCCGATGCTGCCCAGTTCCCTTTGGCTAAAACGCATCTTCATGAGCTTCTGAAAACTGACCTCTATCTTCCTCTGGTGGTGCTGGCCAACAAGCAGGTGCGTCATACTTCAGGCATATTTAAAATCTTTCCCAGAGGTGGACAAAGTACTGAGTAAAAGTACTTTTCTGAATAACTCTTGAGTTCACAAGTTTTGGAAAGTCTCTACTTAATACCAAAATGATCAGGTAAAGGGAGTTCACATCTTACCGGTGACCATGATTGAAATTTCCTTTACTCTTTCTAATTGTTTTATAGGTTACTGTTAAGATTTGAACTCCTTTTACCTGATCAATTTGGTCTTAAGTAGGGACTTCCCAAAACTTGTGAACACAGAGTTACTCAGAAAAGTACTTTTACTCAAGTAAATATCCACCTCTGATCTTTCCTGAATTCCCCATGGTCCATGTCTTTATTTCCTCAAACACATTGAGTCAGAGGTGGATAATCTCAGATTTTCTACCTCAGTGCATTACAGAGCGAGGTAAAAATACAGGATTGAAGATTGAAAGGATATAATATTTGAGATTAAACATTCCTGTCTTGTCTAAAGTGGCGGTCCATCGTTGCCACGTGTGTATGCTGGATCTGCTCCTTTGTTGGATTTTACTTTTGTTTTCTAAATTCTTAATGTGGTTCTGTACATTCTCTTGTCCAACTGCAATTAAATGCCTTTGGCCAGGTTGTCTCTGGAAATTAGAGTCGGTTCTCAACTGACTTAATAGGGTAAATAACAACTAATTTAATAAACAATCCTCGTTTCACCCAGGATAAACCCGGGGCCTGCAGTATAACGACCCTCCATGAAGCTCTGTGCCTGGAGTTGGGCGGGGACCAACGCAGGCTCTACCTTATCGGAACCCATGTGAGGAAGGGGGACGTGGAGTTGAACGCTGCCGTGCAGGACGCACGTGACCTGATCTTTCAGCTGGTGCAGGATGGAAGATAACCTTAGCAAAGTCATCAGCTGTGACTGATCAGGACAGTTGATTGTTACCTCGTTGTCACCGTGCAGGCTGTGTTTTATTTTAAAAGCTCTTAGCTACAAGCTCTATTTACCAACAGCAATATCGTCAATGGCCTCCTTTACATCTTTAGAATGATGGTTTCAGAGAAGCAATGAGTGAACTGCATTCTAATAACCTGTTTTTGTAGTCTTTCCAGTTTAATACTGAAAAATCAAAGGACGGCCTTGACAGCTTCACCAGAATTATTTAATACTACTTTGTTTGAGCTATATGGATAGTTTATAATGTGGGGCAGAGCACAGTGAAGGTAGATAATTTGCGCTGTTTAAGTACATTGACTACTATTTTGAAGTACGTAGGATTAGGTTTGCTACTGTAAATCTTGCAAATGTAGTGACTATTGTCATATTTATGTAACCAAAGAGATTTATTTTGAAGCATTAAAGATGGCAAAGTTATAAATCTTGGCATTTTAACATTTTAATATTATTATTGATATTACACAACATTGTTGGTGCACTATACTGACTTAACTAAAGGAGAAAATGTTACTTGATCAAACCTACAAAAATGTCTGTCAATATAAGAGTTTCTGATTTGTTACACCAGGTCGATGTGAAATAAAACACTTGTATATCTAAAAGGTGGAAAGCTGTTTTTGCTTAAATGCAGTTTTCACTTTCATTTTATTTGCATAGATTCACAGCTAACTACATGTTTCTGTAATTTCTTGACCTTAGACAGGACTTTTCATTTGAAATCCAGCGTAAAATGTCTTGACAACCAAGGTAGACCTGATTCCAGAGTTTGTACACTGCAGTATCAACGTGCTCCACTCATGAAGTCCAGACTGGTCATGTGATATGTTTCTAGGGACTCCCAATCCCATAGCAACCACACACACACACAGTTGTGACCCAGTCAGAGGACTCAACCTGGTGCTTTAATAAAGCTTTCGCATTGGGCAGATATGTTATCTGGAAAAACAGGTATGTTTAGTGGGTGAATGCAAGAAGTTCATGATAATAATATTTGAAACATGCTTTTTAGGGGTAAAACCCTATGGTATGTTATTCTCAGAGCGGTTTTATCTGTTGTAGGTATTCAATTCAGATCAAATCCGTCAAACAGGTGCATATCTTTATTAATTTCTCATGTTTTCTGATGAAACTGGTGTGCCTAGAAAAATAAAGTAGTATTGTCATGGGTTTTCTTGGTACTTTGAAGACAAAATGGATGTAGTGATCACATTAAACTGAATCATTCTTGAAGGATCCTGGAACTTGCCCAGCACAAAGAGTCAAAAGCAGTCTGGCTCACAACGCCTTGGTATGTACAGTATTGGTCTGCTTGTTTGAGAATTGGCAAATGTTTTTATATGTGTGAAAATTAAGATGTTTCTATAACAATTTGATTATAGTCTTTTAGTGGAAATTTCTATTTGCATCAACATTCATTTATTTTCTTATTGATCTAGTCCAATACCTAACTGGGGCAACCAGGAGGCAATATGGCCCTTGTCTTACTCAGCGCTGCAAGCCGTTCCAACAGAAAGGATCCAGCGCCTAGCTAAGCACAAAAGCAACTTCTCAGCCTGGGAGACCTACCTGAGGTACAGTAATGGTACCGTGTTGGCAGATAATTACATCCAGATGGAACGTTGAAAAATAAATCAATATCTGCAGTGTCACCACAAAACAGAAAATGTTTGCCAACTTATACATTGGTCTGCTCTAAAAGCATGCATCAGATAAAGTACTTTTTGGCTTTCAGCTCATATGAAGTGCCGGAAATGGTTTTCCAAAGAGAAAGTAATGCTCCCGGCAGCTATTTCCAATTTCCAGCATCGTGACTGTGACTGCTCCAGTGAAATCTGTATGAATAGATATCTGCTGGTCAGTTTAACAAAGACCTGTCTTTGATTACCTAGATACATATTTATCTGACAAGCTAAATGTGTGAGGAAAAAACATTTTATAAAACTAGCCTCATTATATAATCCCTTATTGAATTAAATCATGGATTTTGCCAATAAGTGAGAATCAATACCCACCAACATTGTCGTTGTGCTTATTTGATGGATGTTTTAATGTTCTACAGTTTATATTTTTGTGAGAAACTACGCTTAACTATTCTGAGTGTTAGTTGAATTCCACCACCTCTGTTGTCTTCAAAAATGTTTTGTGTTTATTTGTATAATCCTTTTCTAGCAGTGTTTTTTGCGAATTCACTGTTTCAAACATTAAATGCTCTTTCTACTGAGTTGTGGTTGTTTCACCTAGTTTATCCTAAATGTACGCACTCATTGTAAGCCACTCTGGATAACTAAAATGTTAAATGTAAATGTTTGTAGTTGCATCACTTCAGCATTTTCAGATAGCTAGATGGGACAGCCACATAACCCAGAAGTTATAAGGAAACTCTAAATCAGATAAGCTACTGATTAGTTGATTAGGATCAAAAGATTCAAATATGTAGATTGAAGCTTGTATAACTGTAGATCATTAATGATCTATTTATCTGTTTCATTTTTCCATTTGTTGCTCTGACGTTAACTTTGACATGTGCCTTTTGACTCGTTAAGCAGAGACTTATTCAGAGTAAATGGAAGTAGTGAGTGCAAACATTGTCATAGGTTTTTGGTCAAATAGGATGATGAGATTTCCTTTCGGTCCAAGAGATGGAGGGTGAATTCTTGTATTGTCTTACAGGAAGGAGGAGGAGGAGGTGAGCTCGTCCAGGAAGACATCACATCCTTCCTCCAAGTCAGCCCATTACGAGCACATTGTTCGCCTGTCAACACCTAAGATCATGCCCCAAAACTCCCAGGAAACGGGGTAAAGTACAGAGAAAACGTGACCATAACTAAATGTCCCTATTATGAGAACATTGTTCAATATAACCATGTCTCTTGGCCTAGATCTAAAATTATCTTACTGCTTAGCCAATATTTTGACATCTGCTATTTCAGTAGCAAGTTGTGGCTTTGGGCCGACAGAGGAGACAATGCTTAGACAATGGGGGCTGTTATCCAAAACTCAAGCCCCTGGGACATTCACAGACAGCCAAGGAAGTGCGGTTATAGACCTTAAAGTGTGGCAGGGAATAGTTGGTCAAAATATATAACAGATCAAGTATATAAAGCAATATGGGAGAGAGAGAGAGAGAGAGAGAGAGAGAGAGAGAGAGAGAGAGAGAGAGAGAGAGAGAGAGAGAGAGAGAGAGAGAGAGAGAGAGAGAGAGAGAGAGAGAGAGAGAGAGAGAGAGAGAGAGAGAGAGAGAGAGAGAGAGAGAGAGAGAGAGAGAGAGAGAG